>PVKH010008076.1:0-19731 GCA_004027955.1 Chaetophractus vellerosus | reverse complement strand
TGAAAAGCGGAGCTGCCGCCTGCGAACTGCGGAAGCCGAGCAGCCCGCAAAAAACATGGAGGACTGCTGCCCGCAAAACATGGAGCGGAGCCGCCCGTGGGAACGGAATGGAGCCACCCTCGAACGGAACGAGCCACCGCCGTGGAGGGCCGACTCGGCGCATCGCCACGGGGACGGGGGGAGACAAGAAGCAGACATAGAAAAACACAGAAGAATGGACACACAGCAAGAGCAAACAGAAAGGGGGGGGGGATATGTAATAAATAATAAATAAATCTTTAAAAAAAAATCAAATATATGAAAATAGGCTTTAACAGAAGAACTGAAGAACAAACAGGTTTAAGCCTTACAAAGATGATGTACCAAAATGGCAGAAGTCCTGCATTATCAGTAGTGACTGTAAATATAAATGGATTAAATTCTCCAGTCAAAAGACAGAGATTGGCAGAATGGGAATAAAAGCATGACCCAACCATATGCTGTCAACAAGAGACTCCCCTTAAATTCAAAGACTTAAATAGGCTGAAAGTGAAAGGAGAGAAAAATATATACCATGCAAGTAACAACTAAAAGAGACCTGGGGTGACTATATAATATCAGATATAATACACTTTAAGTCAAAAATAATTACGAGGGACAAATATGGTCATTATATAATGATAAAGGGGACAATCCAACAGGAACACATAACAATTATAAATATGTATGCACCTAACATCAAAGCCCCAAAATATATGAAGCAAATACTGAAATATTTGAAGGGAGATATAGATGGTTCTAAACTGATTCTAGGAGACCTTATTAAAGCACTCACATCTAGACAGAAGATCAATAAGGAAATAGATGACTTGAACAATATTATAAACTAACTAAACCTAACAGATATATAGTGTATAACAACAGAACACACATTGTTCTTGAGTGCACATGGATCAATCTCCAGGATAGACCATACCTTAGGTCAAAAAACAAGTCTCAATAAATTAAAAAATACTGAAATCATACAATGTTCTTTGCCAACCATAGTGGAATGAAGCTAGAAATCAATAACAGAGGGAGAAATGGAAAATTCGCAAATAAGTGGAAATTAATAAATACACTCTTAAACGACCAATGAATTATTGAGGAAATCACACTGAAAATTAGGAAATATCTTGAGACAAACAAAAGTGAAAATACAAAATACCAACACTAATGAGATGCAGCAAAGGCAGAGCTGAGAGGGAAATTTATAACTCTAAATGCTTACATTTATTTTATTTTTTTTGTTACATATCCCCCCCCTTTCTGCTTGCTCTTGCTGTGTGTCCATTCTTCTGTGTTCTTCTATGTCTGCTTCTTGTCTCCCCCCATTTTTGCGGCGACATGCCGAGTCGGCCCTCCACGCAGACAGCTTGCCCCGCTCATAGGTGGCTCCATTCCATTTCACAGGCAGCTCCGCTCCGTGTTTTGCGGGCAGCACAGCTCCGTGTTTTGTGGGCTGCTCGGCTCCGTGATTCGCAGGCGGCAGTTCCTTGTTTCATGAGTGACTTGCCATGCCCATGGCGGCTCCGCCCTGCCCGTGGCGGCTTTTTGCCTTGCCCACAGCAGCTTGCCTTTCTCAAGGCCGTCTGCCCGCTCGGGGAGGTCCCCGGGAACCGAACCCGGGGCCTTCCATGTGGTGTACCGGCGCCCTTATCCACTGGGCTATACAGCTGGCCCGATAAATGCTTACATTTAAAAAGAAGATATGGGGAGGTGGGTAGCTAAGTGGTTGAGCACCTGCTTCACATGTACAAGGTCCCAGGTTCAATCTTGGTACCTCCTTAAAAAAAAATTTAAAAATCAAAAGAAGATAGATTCATAATCAGAGACCTAACTTCAAAACTGAAAGAATTAGAGAAAAGCAAACAAACCCAAAGTGAGCAGAATGAAGGAAATAAAGATTAGAGCAGTGACAAATGAGACAGAAAATAAAAAAGCAATAGAGAGACTCAACAAATCCAAAAGTGGGTTCTTTGAAAAGATCAATGAAATTGACAAACTTTCAACTAAACCTAAATGAAAAGAAGAGAGGACACAAATGAATAAAATAAGAAATGAAAAGGGGGAAATTACTACTATCCCTACTAAAATAAAAAGGACTATGAAAGGATACTATGAACTCTTCACCAACAAACTAATCTAGATGAAATTTACAAATTCCTAGAAACACACAAACTACACTGACTCAAAAAGATATAAAAGATTTCAACACACCGATAACTAGTAAAGAGATTGACGCTATTGTGATGGTTAGGCTAATGTGTCAACTCGGCCAGGTGATTGTGTCCAGGTAATTGGTCCAGCAAGCACTGGGCTAATTGTAATACAAGAGCATTTATGGACTTTGATCACCAGTGAGTTTGCTGCATGGATGGCTGATTACATCTGCATCAACTAGGGAAACTGGATCAAGAATGGATGACGCTTTTATCCAATCAGTTGACTGCCTTAAAAGGGGAAGTGATTTCAACATTCAGAGAGAATTTCCCAGCTCGTTGTTGGACAGCCAACTTCTCCCAGAAACTCACCAAGGACCCTTCATCGGTCTTTCATCGGAGCCCCTGGCCTGCAGCCTGCCTGTGGAACCTGGACTTGTGCATCCCCACGGTCATGTGAGAGACTCTTATAAAATCTTATATTATTGACAGATAATCTCCTGTTGATTCTGTTTCCCAAGAGAACCCTGACCGACAGCTAAAATTTTAAAAACCTCCCAAAAAAGAAAAGCCCAGGACCAGATAGCTTCATAGGGGAATTCTACCAAACATTCCAAGAAGCATTAACACATCCTGTTCAAACTCTTTCGAAAAGTGCAAGAGGAGGAAACACTCCCTAATTCATTCTACAAGGCCAATATCAATCTCATACCAAAGCCTGATAAAGATACTACAAGAAAAGAAAATTACAGACCAATATCTTTTATGAATATAGATGTAAAAATCTACAACAAAATACTAGCAAAGTGAATCCAACACTATATTAAAAGAATTATATACAATGATTAAGTGGGTTTATTCCAGGTATAAAGTCATGGTTCAACATAAGAAAATCTATTAATATAATATACTACATTAACAGAATGGGATTAAAAAAAAATGATCATTCAAAAGATGGGGAATGGATGTAGCTCAAGCGATTGAGTGCCTGCCTCCCATGTACGAGATCCTGGGTTCAATCCCCAGTACCTCCTAAACGAAAATTAATTTTAAAAAAAATGTAGAAAAGGCATTTGACAAAATCCAGCACCACTTCTTGATAAAAACACCTAGAAAACTAGGAATAGAAGGAATCTTCCTCAATATGATAAAGGACACACATGCAAAACCCACAGCTAACATCATACTTAATGGAGAAAGACTGAAAGCTTTCACTCTAAGATCAGGAACAAGACAAGGATGCCCACTGTCACCACTTTTATTCAACAATTTACTGGAAGTTCTAGCTAGAGCAATTAGGCAAGAAAAAGAAATAAAAGGCATCCATCAGAAAGGAGGAAGTAAAGCTTTCCCTATTTGCAGATGATATGATATATAGAGAAAAACCTGCAAAGCTACTAGAGCTAATAAATGAATTCAGCAAAGTGGTGGAGTACAAGATCAATAGCCAAAAATCAATAGTGTTTCTATATACTAGTAATGAATAATCAGAAGAAGAAATTAAGAGAAAATTCCACTTACCAAGCAACTAAAAGAATGAATTATCTAGGAATAAATCTAACCAAAGATATAAAGGACTTATACAAAAAAACTATAAGACATTGCTAAAAGAAATCAAAGAAGACCTCAATAAATGGAAGAACATTCCATGTTCATGGATTGGAAAACTAAATATCGTTAAGATATCAATTTTACCCAAATTCAGTGCGATCCCAATTAAAATGCCAACAGGCTACTTTGCAGAAATGGAAAAGCCAACCATCAAATTTACATGGAAGAGAAAGGGGCCCTAAATAGTCAAAGGAAAAGGAAGAACAAAGTATCGAATCTTTAAACTTATAACAAAGTCATAGTAATCAAAACAGCATGGTACCGGGACAAGGAAAGACATATAGATAAATGGAATAGAATTGAGAGCTCAGAAATCGACCCTCACATTTATGGTCAACTGATTTTTCACAAGCGGGGCAAAGATCACATAACTGGGAAAGAATATCTCTTCAATATATGCTGCTGGGAAAACTGGATCTCCATATGCAAAAGAGTGAAGGTAGATCCCTACCTCATACCATATACAAAAATAAATTCAAAATGGATCAAAGACCTCAATATAAAAGCCAGAAATATTAGCTCCTAGAAGAAAATGTAGGGAAGCATCTTCATGACCTTGTGTTAGGCAATCATTTCTTACAATTTACACCCAAAGCACAAGCAATGAGAGGAAAAATAGATAAATGGGACCTTCTCAAAATTAAAAACTTTTGTGCAACAAAGGACTTCATCATAAAAGTAAAAAGACAACCTATACAATGGGAGAAAATATTTGGAATCCACATATCTAATAAAGGTTTATTATTCAGAATATATAAAGAAATCCTACAACTCAATAAAAAAGATAAAAAAAATTTTTTTAATTGGCAAAAGACACAAATAGACATTTCTCCAAATAATATATACAAATGGCCAGAAAGCACATGAAAAGATGCTCAACATCATTAGCCATCAAGGAAATGCAAATCAAAACTACAATGAGATACCATTTCACACCTATTAGAATGGCTGCTATTAAAAAAAAGAAGAAGAAAATAACAAATATTGGAGAAGAGGGAGAAACAGGAATATTCATTCATTGCTGGTAGCAGTATAAAACGGTGCAGCCACTGTGGAAGACAATTTGGCAGTTACTCAGAAAGTTAAGTACTGAATTACCATATGACTCAGCAATCCCATTACTAGGTATATAGCCAAAGAAACTAAAAGCAGGGACAGATATTTGCACACCAATATTTATCATGGCATTATTCACAATTGTCAAATGATGGAAGCAATCCAAGTGTCCTTCAATTGATGAATGGATAAACAAAATGTGGTATACACACAATAGGATAGTATTCAGCCTTGAAAGAATGAAGTTCTGATACATGCAACAACATGGATGAACCCTGAATATATCATGTTGAGTGAAATAATCCAAACACAAAGGGACAAATATAGTATGATCTCACGGATATGAAATAATTAAAATAAGCAAACTCATAAAGTCAGAATCTAGAATATAGGTTATCAGGGTACAGATAGGGGTAGGGAATAGGGAGTTCATGCTTAAAATGTAGAGTTTCTATTTGAGACAATGGAAAAGCTATGGTAATGGATGGTGGTGATCATAGC
The DNA here is from genome assembly GCA_004027955.1 of Chaetophractus vellerosus. Lineage (NCBI taxonomy): Eukaryota > Metazoa > Chordata > Mammalia > Cingulata > Chlamyphoridae > Chaetophractus > Chaetophractus vellerosus. The sequence continues at coordinate 14,383 of PVKH010008076.1, read as the reverse complement.
ACCACATCATTAACATAATTAATAGAACTTAATTATATATTTGAATGTGTTTAAAAAGGGAAATCTGAGATTATATATATACTACTGAAATAAAAATTTTAAGAAATAATGCTAATAAGAGAAACCTGTAGGTGAGGGAGTATATGGGAGCACTGTATTTTTTGCATGATTTTTCTGTAAATCTACAGCTTCTGCAATTAAAACAAAAAGTTTAACCTGAATCTAATCACAAGAAAACACATTGAGGGACAGATCTTTAGCTAGGGGCCTGCACTATTCAAAAATATTAATGTCATGGGGGAAAATGCTAGGAAACTGTTATAGATGAAAGGAAACTACAAAGACATAAGTAAATGAAATGCATGCTGCTTGACTGGATCCCAGATTTTTAAAAATTCATAAGGGACGTTACTAGGACAATTGGGGAAATTTGAAATTTGATTATATTAGATAATCAATGTTTAATTTCCAGAATGTGATAACCGTCTTTTGGTTATGTAGAAATGTCTCTGTTCTTGGTAAATACATGATGAAATATTCAGGAAAAATATGAAAATGAAATTTGAATAACACAGTTTATAAAACCAAAGTCTACCTAAATAGATTCTAAAGATGTGCATAAAACAAAATTTGAGTAAAAAATGGCATTTATATAATTATTTGCTTAATCATATATCTATATATAGAGAAAACAAGAAATTAAAAATAATTCAGAAGTGGATGTGGCTCAAGCAGTTGGGTACCTCCCTACCACATGGGAGGTCCTGGGTTTGGTTCCTGATGCCTCCTAAAGAAGACGAGCAAGGCAGGGAGCTGACACCACGGGCTGGCGCAGCAAGCTGATGCAACGAGCTGATGCAACAAAGAGACACATCAAGGAAACATAATGAGAGACACAACAAGCAGGGAGCGGAGGTGGCTCAAGCAATTGGGCACCCCTCTCCCACATGGGAGGTCTCAGGTTCGATTCCCAGTGCATCCTAAAAAAAAGCAAAAAAAAAAAAAAGCAGACGAGCACACAACAGACACAGAAAGCAGACAGCAAGCACAAACAATGGGGTGGAGGAGGTCAGAGAAATAAATAAATTAAATAAATCTTTTAAAAAAACACAAAAAAACCAATTCAATATTATTTATCGCTGTTATGATTACTTATAACGGTGTATGATTTCTTTGCAGGTGTTTCTTTTTACCTGTGTTTAGAATATATCCCTCTAGGGATATATACAGTCAAATTACTAATTTTTAAAAGTCATTTGAAATAGTTCTCCTCTATGTGGTTATGCCAATAACTTGATATTTAGTTAGGTTTATTTGTATGCCTTTGCTTTCAATTTTTAAGGACTTTTTAAAAAATTTAATCTTTATCGTTATAGTTTCAAAGTCAAAATTATAGAAGGTATATTCATAGCGAAGGAATATTCATAGCTTCCAGCCCAGTCTCTTCCCTTCTCCTATAGATAACTGTTTTTATTATTTTGTTTTATTCTTCCTCTGTGTGTGTATGTATAGCATACTAAACACATTGTCACACTATTCTTTACTTTTCTTTTTTCATTTAACAACATATCCTGGAGATCACTACTTAGCAATGGCAATACAAAGAAATCAGTCTCATTCCTTTTTATAGCTGCCTAATATTCCATTGTATGGATGTAACATAATTTTTTCAACTAGTTCTCTAGTGGTAGACATTTGGGTTGTTTCTAGACTTTTGCCAATCAAGCAGTGCTGAATGAATGGACTTGTACATACATAATTTCATATATTAAACAGCATATCTTTAATCTGGATTCCTAGAAGTGGTATTACTAGGCCAAGGGGTAAATTAATATGTGAATTTTCTAGATATTGTTAAATTCATCTCTATAGAGTTAATAGAGATTTTTGCATTCTGCACTAGCATCGGATGACAATGCCTATTTCACAATGGAAAATGTCAAACGCTTGGATTTTTGCCAGTCTGCTGGTAAGAAAAGGCATTATTTAGATTGTTTTCATTTTCTCTTTCTTTCCTTCTCTCTCTCTTCTTTCTCTTTTGTCCTTCTTTTCCTTTTTTTCTTTTCCTTTCTCCCCCCTTGTCTTTCCTTTTTATCTCTTTTCCTTTCTTATTTTCTTACTATAAATGAGGTCAAGTAGTACAGCTGGAGCCCTGTAGTGTGCCGTGTTTACTCTGCCACCATGCTCAGATATTATGTCTTAAAATGGACACTGTGTAATAAAAATTAAAAAAAAAAACAAGTTCCAGGTCAAGTTTACAATTCATGGAGTTAAACTGTTCCACAAACTGTTCAGTGGTTATGCTTGTGACTATGACAGGTCATTATCTTCTCTCTTCCTTTATGCATGATTCTTTTGGCATATTGACAGAGTAGACATACCTGCTTTTCTGTGGCAGCAGTACATTTTCCAGTAAGTGGATTATTAAGGACAATAGTGTAAGTCATGGTTCTCAGTTGATCACCTCCAGCTTCTACATTCCAGGGAGTAGATACTACATCTAATTACATAAAAACATATAAAACAAGTTAGTTCTAGAAATTTGAAGGGTGACAACTTTAAATTGGAATCAAAGAAGTAGTTTTAGAATTATTTAAATTTTAATTTTTGGCTAGTGTTAACCTCCTTAAAACTGTGTGTTATAAGTTTAACGTTAAAGAAAAGTCAGATTAAATGTTAGGTCCCCCTCTATTTTGTGGCATATTCCCCATCCCTGATCTACTTACGTCTAAACTGTTTTCTATTAATACAGCTTTACTTTTCTTAAAAAGTTAGAATTAAAAGTTGGTCCATCCGCAGACTTCTTTTTACAGTCCCCATTACCTATGAAGAGAAGTAATGGCACCTGCCTTATCAGAGACAAAAGAACTTCAACATTCCCATCACTGAAGACAAAACCTTGAAAGACATCTTATTTGTCATTATGTACAATATGACCTTGATTCCAACTTGTAAAAAACCATGTCATATTCACAATATAATGTTAATATAGTCACTTGTTTGCCAAAATCTTTAATCAAGGTGGGTAGATGGAATATAAATGACTATATAATCTTTTTCTTTTTACTAATAAGGCTATGGGGGGGGGGGTGGCAGATGTGGTTCAAATGGTTGGGCGTCCATTTCCCATATGGAGGGACCTGGGTTCCATCTCTGGGACCTCCTGGTAAAAATAAAGAAAAATATAGAAGGTGCACGGGCGCACTGTCAGGCCTTACGAGCAGGTGAGATGTCAGGCCCTGCGAGTGGGTGAGCCCCCAGGCCCCCCCGAACCATGCAGCAAGATGATGACGTAACAGGAGAGAGACGCAGGGGAGAGCCAAGATGAGATGCACTGAAAAACCAGGGACTGAGGTGGCGCAGGTGGCAGAATACCTCTCTCCCAACCTGGAGGTTCCCAGGATTGAATCCCGATGAAGACAGGAGGAGGAGCATGAGAGGAGAGGGCAGGAAACAGACACAGAGAGTTGCCCAACGAATGGACACAAAAACAGCAAAAAGGGGGGGAGGGGTGGGGGCTGTTAAAATGGATTTAAAAAAAAAAGAAGGCTATAGGGTAATTTTTCTGCTTTATATTTATGGTAAGATCCTAGTCAAAATTATTTTATTTTCTATGAAACAACACAGTGAGTAAAAACACACTTTGAACAGAAATATCGCTTTAGAAGTGGTACTACACAGTGAAGATCATTTCATACAAGCCATTTATAGGAAGTATAGATCAGAGTCTCATGAAGTCTATACAAAGACCTGACTAAATAACCTCATGTTGTTAGCACAAATGGACTCAGCATGTTTGGTTGCTATTAATCAACATCTTAAAGTATAAGGCTCTTTATCTGATCCACCACCCATCATCAAAGGAATGAAGCAAGGCTTTATGACACAGTCAATTTTACTCAACTGATTTTATGCAACTAAGTCTAGGGATTTAATGAGTGATCCTGAAGCTGTCTTTTGAATATGTGGCAAAATCTTACAATTAAATAAAAAACGCAGGGAGTGGCTGTAGCTCAAGCAGTTGAGCACCCGCCTCCCACATGGGATGTCCCAGGTTAGGTTCCCGGTGCCTCCTGAAAAAACAAAAACAAACAACAAGCAAAACAAACAATAAAACCAACTCAGGGAAGCTGATGTAGCTCAGTGATTGAGTGCTGGCTTCCCACATATATATATATATGAGGTCCCAGGTTCAATCCCCGGCTCTGGGTACCACACACACACACAAAAGGCAGCAACACAAACCATGGAATGTATCACCCAGGGTTTGCAGTAAAAATTATTTTTAGGTATACATGAAAGAAGATATACAATTAATTCTAAAATACTTTTCAGAAGATTACTTTGGTCATATATCAGTCTGTATCAGGAATGATACAAATGATCCATTGTTAATCAGAAACAGAATTAAAGAGAATATTAAATTCTGTTGTTAAAATTGCATACTATTCAATGAAACAATTATCAACAAAGATAAAAAAAATCTTTCTTCTCAAATATATTCCATTTGTAATATTACCAGTGTCACCAACAAGGCCTACTTAATATCATATGCCAGAGCATTAGCTAAATTAACATCTTAGAATAGTTAATCCTCCAATACTGAAGTAAAGGTCATGAAAATATAAAAAAGCTGCAATGAAAATGTAAGAAAAATGGCAACAGTATACAAAAGGACACACAAGCCATTTTTTTAACATATTGATCTAAAGTTAACGAAAAGCAGGAATTGGGGGCAGATGTGGCTCAAATGGTTAGGTGTCTGTTTCCCATATGGAGGGATCTGGGTTCAATCCCCAGGACCTCCTGGTAAAATAAAAGAAAAATATAGAAGAGCGCAGGGACACCATCAGGCCTCGTGAGCGGGTGAGCCATCTGGCCCCAATGAACCACGCAGCAAGGTGATGACGTAACAGGAGAGAGACGCAGGAAACAGCCAAGACGAGACGCACCACAAAACCAGGAACTGAGGTGGGACAGGTGGCAGAACGCCTCTCTCCAATATCGGAGGTTCCCAGGATGGAATCCCAGTGAAGACAGGAGGAGAAGGCTGAGAAGAAAGGGCAGGATGCAGACACAGAGAATTGCCCAACGAACGGACACAAAAACAGCAAAAACGGGGGGGAGGGGGTGTTAAAATGGATATAAAGTAAATAAATAAATAAATCTTTTTTTTAAAAAGCAGGAATTGCAGAACAAATACTTTAAAGGATCCCTCAAAAGTAAGAAAGTTTTAAAATTTTTCAATCTAGGTGAAGTGTATAGGGGTTTCATTATATTTTCCATTCAACTTTTCTGAAGGAAATTTTATCAAAATTAGAAAGTTGGATAAAAAGACTTAAACTGAGTTTTTAATTACAAAAGTAGTATCATACAACTGTAAATAAATATTTAAGAGAATATCTAATTTTTAAAACCTAAATAAAAAATACCTAATTTAAAAAAAAAGATTAGCAAAAGCCATTTCAATGCTGAAATTGGATTAAATCCACAAATAATCAATTGATTATATGGAAAATTTTCCATCAAATCCCTTTATATATTTATATATATATACACACACACACACGTTTTAGGAGGTACTTCAGATTGAACCCAGGATCTTGTACATGGGAAGCAGGCACTCAACCACTAAGCTACATCTGCTCCCCAATAAGTGTTGGTTTTATCATTTGTTTGTTGGTTTTTAGGAGGTGCCAGGGATCAATCCTGGGACCCCATACATGGGAAGCAGGCGCTCAACCACTTGAGCTACATCCGCTCCGAAATATTTTTTAAAGGAGCCTTTGAAACTTATTGTTATGAAATACAAATGTGATTACCAGGTAACAAAAGTTTAGAGGACAGCAGTATAGTATGCAGTCATTAGCAGATAGTTTCTTTTCGGGCAAAATTTCTGACTTAGAAAGTTGGATAAGTTGTTTCTAAGTCTAAACAGCAACATCTCCGTAATTGTTTAGATTTGGAATTAGCCAGAAGCCTCTACTTCCCAAAACCATTTGTAACCTTTGAAAGCAGATATAGTCATCCATATTGAAGCCAGATATGTCAGACAACAAATGCAATTGTGAATCAAAAAATAAACTTCATTTAGTACCAGCATGTAATAACATGGCAGTTCCTTATGGGCCTTTCAGCCATAGAGATGGCAGTGAGACATCAAGAGTCACTAATAATCATAGAAAATTAAGGGAAATAATATATCCATCTTTTCTGAAATACGAAGTTCTCTAAACAGGAATGGAAATCAAGAAAATACAAATTATATTTAGAACAGATATATAAAGTTAAACATAAGCTATTTGGTGAAGAGGAAGATTTGTATCTCTCAGATCTTCCACATCCTTAAAACTGGAAGGTAAGAAAAAGATATATATTTTTAAACTATGAAACTCTTAATATAATTAAAAGATTCAATTAATAGCTGCCAATTAGAAATTTCTTTGTTACTTTACTTGAATAAGAAAATTTGTTTTTGTACCTGGAATCCTCTTCAATGACACCACTTACAAATGCATAATTATGTTTATATACAACTTGCAATAAAGAATAACTGTAACGGTAAATAAATGACTAGATTACAAACTATATTTAAAGCTGTCCTTCTGACTTATGTCAAATAACTCACCTTATATGAATCTGTTGATGCTGTTTTTCCCTCTAATTTTATATAGTAAGCTAATCCATATGCACCAAAGTTTATAAATCCTTTTGAAATATTTAAGATAAATTCAGTTTCAGACTAACAAGCTTATTTGAGACATTTAGAAAAACAGAAACTTTTAAGACATAATCAATTAAATCTTTCTTATGAGTATAATTAATTTCCTAAATGGAACTTTGTTTTGGTACTTTTCATTGAGGTATACTTTATACAATGTAATTTCAAGTGTGTACTTCCATGAATTCTCACAAAGAGAACACACCCACCACTCAGATCAAGTTATATGGCTTTACCAACAGGCCAGAACCTCCCTTCCAATCTTTACCAGTCCCACTCTGCACTATGGTCACCACTACGTTGACTTTATCTCCATAAACTACTTTTGCCTGTTTTTGAACTTTTGTGCAAAGGAATCATATAGGATGTACCCTTTTGTGTCTGGCTTCTTTTGCTTCATGTCTGTGAGATTTATTCATATTATTATTATTTTTTAAAGATTCATTTTTTTAATTTATCTCCCCCTTTCTGCTTGTTCTTGCTGTGTTCATTTTTGCATTCTTCTGTGTCTGCTTGTCTCCCCCCACTGCGGCGTCCCACCGAGTCAGCTTACCACGCAGCGGCCTGCCTGCTCGTGGCGGCTTTGCTCTGCTCGCAGGGGCTTGCCCTGCCAGCAGCGGCTTGCCTTCTCGAGGTGGTCTTCCCACTCAAGGAGGCCCCGGGACCCGAACCCGGGGCCTCCCATGTGGTAAACTGGAGCCCTACCAATTGAGCTACAGCCGGTTCCCTATTCATATTATTTTAAGTTGCAATGGTTTATTCTTTTTCATTACTATGTGTTATTCTTTTGTGTAAATATATACATCATTTTTATCCATTCTGTTATGGACGGATATTTGACTCATTCTGAGTTTTGGGCTAGTATAAATAGTGCTGCTATGAACACTGCAGCACACGTCATTCAGTGTACACATGCACACGTTTCTGATGGTTATATACCTAGGAATGAAATTATTGAGTCACAGAGAACGTATGTGTTCGTCTTTCATAGATCCTGCCAAATCATTCTGCAAAGTGCTTGAACAAATTTATATTCATCAGTATCTAGCTGTTCCACAATGGAACCCTTCTGAACTGAGCTCAACATAATTGATGATACATTAATGAATAAATGTAGTTTTCAAAGGGTCTGTACTTTAATTCTATAAATAATTGTAGGCAGAATCTAATTAAACAATTACACTGTTTATATGTCAATTTAACCAGAACACTGAGATATCAGTTGAGATATCACCAAAACAAAATCAAAGCATGTCCAATTTTATTTTGTTTTGTTTCCCCTAATAACATACATCAGTTTATATATGTTCAACCCTCTATGGATAATAAAATTCACCCAAATTTTTCATTAAGTAAGAACAAAAGAACCAACCTATTATATTTCTAGAATTCACGAATCTCTGCATAAAACGTGAACTGGTGAAGAGCAATTCAAACATTCTCTCAGCACTGATATGAAAAACACGGTTGATATAAAGTCGTCCATGAAGATCTTTCTCAGGAATATTGTCTGGGGAATAAATGGAAGAAACCAAGGAAATGTAATTATTTTTTTTTATTCTGGCACACTACTAAAACTCCAAGTTGGAATTTTATACATATTTGCTATATATAACATATAAAATCATACTGGGCTAATTAAACTATACACAACCAATATTTCAATTGTCAAAACCCAAAAGATGTAGAAATCTTGAATGAAAACTTATTTCCCATAATATACTACTCAAAAGAATATTTCAAAAGTGACAAGGGGGGCCAGCTGTAGCCCAGTGGATAGGGCGCCGGTACACCACATGGGAGGCCCCGGGTTCGGTTCCGGGGACCTCTCCGAGCGGGCAGACCGCCTGAGAAGGCAAAGCCGCCATGGGCGGGGCAGAGCCGCTGTGGGCAGGGCAAAAAAAAAAAAACAAAAAAAACCTCCACGGGTAGGGCAAAGCCGCCATGGGCATGGCGAGCCGCCTGCAAATGGAGCAAAAGCCGCCCAGGAATGGAAGCAGAGCCGCCCACAAGCGGGGCAAGCTGCCTGCGCAGTGAGCTAACTCGGCACATCGCCACAGCGGGGGAAGACAAAGCAGACATAGAAGAACACACACACACACACACAAAATGAACACACAGCAAAAGCAAGCAGAAAGGGGAGGGATATGTAACAAAAAAAAGTGACAAGGGCAATACTGAGACACATAGGGTGATATCTATTTACCACAGCAATTAGCAGGTCCTAAGTGTAAATGCACATACATTTGATAAATATTAAGTTATCAATGGCTATAATGTCTGCTGCACTCACCAGCTTGCTAGCCTGAATAACGTTTCAACTTGACTTAATGTTGACTCCCCCAAGACAAGGATCACTGTACTCACAACCTAGTCTCAAAACCAGGTAATAAAAGAACTAAGAAATCCTTCTTCTGAAAATTATTCTTCAAAGCTAAATAATGCCTAATGGAATCATACATTTTAATGGGAACTTGATATCAAAAACCACTGGTAACAAATGTAGAAGCTATTAATGCTCACCCTTTCTCATATTCCCTGGAACCATTATATTGATATAGCCCATATTTATACGGGGCTTACTAACCTGTCAGGCATTGTGCAAAGCACTTTACAAGTATTCGTTCATCTTATCCTCACAGCAATCCTACAGATATACTGTCATTATCATCTCTTTTGTACAAATTAGGAAACTGAGGAACAGAGAGAAGTAAATTGCCATTATGGCTAGTAAGTGACAGATGTGAAATTTTAACTTAGAAGAATCAAAAAGAAAAGAAAAAAAAAGATGACAGCTAGAAATAGGAGCTTGGGAAAGTAAAGGAAATAGTGTAAAAAACAATCCAATCTGAAATTTTAATGATTTGAGGACCAGGATTATATATTATTATTTCAAGGATTATGCCCCTAAGCAATACCGAATGAAAACTGTGACAACAGTTACCCACATTTCAGAAATTGAGCACTAAGTATTAGCGGTGTCAAGCATCTGTCAATATTAATTCAAGAGAAAAATTCTTCTAGCTCCAGATTCATCCCCTAATATCTCTATCTGTCCCTCATTAAATGGTATATGTCTATCGTGCTACAGGTACAAAGAACTTAGGGATATCAGGAAGACGTTGATTTACCTTCTACCTTCAACAATATTATTAAATGTATGCAAAAACCATTCACTGCGATTTCAAATGTCTCCTTCAGTGAAGAAATGAATCACTGAAACTAGGCAATTTGCTAAGGTTTTGTGAGGTAAGTTCCCAATTAGGTTTGGGAAATACCTTTTTCTGACTTAGAAGTAACACATGTTCACTGTAAAAATAATTCAAATAATCACAAAGAATATAAACAACTATTTATGACTCTGTTGATCCTGTTCATTTCCTTCACAGAATTTATCCCAAATTGTAATCTTATTTTTATTAGCTTATTAACTTGCTTATTGTCTCTCTTACACTATTCTTTACATGTGAATATGGACCACATCAATTTTAAACATCAGTGTACATCTGTGCCTGCATCATAATGAATGTTAAATATTTTTGAATGAATTAAACATGTTAAACGTATTTAATATGTTAAGCATGTTACAATATTAAAGACTTTGAATTTGGAACCATATATTTTTTTATTTTATTTTAGAATAATTTTACAATTACAATCAACTAAACTAAATTTTATTAAGAATATTTTTCCAGTAATGTCCTTCTTCTGTAACAGAATCCAATCCAAAATACCACATTGTATTTAGTAGTAATGTGTCCTTAGTTTCCTCCAATCTATGACAGTTTCTCAATCTTTCCTTGTTTTTTATGTCCTTGACAGTTTTAAAGGGTACTGGTCTGATATTTTTAGAATGTCCCTCAATTTAGATTCGTCTAATACTGTCCCCCATGATTAGATTAGGTTATGGATTTTTGGAGATTCCACTACAGTGGTAAAGTGCCCTCCTCATCAAACTCAGGCTGAACAAGGTATCAACATGACTTACGATGACATTAACCACAATCATTTGGTGCAGGGGGTGTCTGGCAGAGTTCTCCACTATAAAGTTATGACTTTCCCCTTCCCACACACGATTTGCTGAAAATCAGTCACTAAGTTCAGCCCATACTCAAGGGGAGAAGAATTAAGCTCCACTTCCTGGAAGAGGGATTATCTACATATATTATTTGGAATTCTGTAAGCAACATTTGTGCTTCCTCCCTCATTTACGTGTTTATTAAATTATTTATTTTTAGCAGTATTAGCTTGTAGATAGTTATTTTATACTTTAGGTTATAATCCAAGACTATCATTACTGATTTTGTTGCTCAAATTATTTGATTTGGACATTAGGAGCTCATTTGGGTTGCCTCCTGTGTCCTTTTGACATGCCTCCATTTTTAAATTATTTATTTAATTTTTTATTTTTGTTTTTAGCCTCCATTTTTTCTAAAGTACTTCCCTACTTTCTGGCACTACAAGGTACTCTAGGTTTATCTTGTGTTTTTCTCTTTCCACAGCTACAGCCCTAGAATCAGCCTTTTTCTCCAAGCAGACCTGAGAACTATAATTTTAAAAAAAAAAAGCTCCTATAAAAAATAAAAATGAAAAGAAAAAACCCAAAAAGCTCCATATTAGTAAAATTTAAGAAAGAATCAAATACACATCATATAGATATTTTACGTTTTTATGTTTTATCTGAACTCCTTACTAGATGTTTCAATATGACTCATAACTATAGAATTTGTAGTGTCACTACCAGAAATTAGCAGTAATATATTTTGTATGTAAATTTGTTCAAGGAAGAATATGAAATAAACTCATTCCACTTAGAATTATTCATTTACAAAATTCATTGATACCTTAAAGCGTCCTATCCAAATAAAAGGATCGACAGTATCACTGTAATATATTAAGCTAGCAGGTGGTACTTTAAATGGGAAAAGAAACAATGACCAACCCAGTAGCTGGTTACTATTTCCCAGAATAAAGGAACACTACTTCAAACAACAGTTTGAAAGTGGCAGGTAGAAGTGGTGGGAAAAGTAAGATAAATACCAGTGAAGTATATCAACACGAATGAAACTGAAACCATATGCTGGCAACTTTTGAGGGGAGGGGAGGGTATATGACAAATGAACTAGACAGGTGTGCAAGAAAAGCAGTTGATTTGGAATTTAACTGAGTGACTAAGTACAGTTGTTAAATCTTCCAATTCTAAAAACTTGTGACCTGCTGTCTTCTTGTCTCAGACTGAAGTAATTCTTTACACCTGAAAAAACAAGTTCAATTTGAGAGTGTTGCTCAAAAAATCCAACTCAGGTAACTACCTCAAAGTTACCTGGTTTAGTCTCATGGCTGCTTCCCTGACATCCTTAGCCTATTACATGTTGGGTTTTTTTTTCTGGCTTTCCCTAGAGGTCTATTTGTCCTTACCTTTTTAAATTAATAAGCATCATCTGATATTCTAAATCCTGTATCTCTTTTCTTGACTTTGCCTCTAAATCATCTTGTTCTGTCAGCTATAGATAATGGATTCCAATTTTTCCCTTTCCAGCCTTATCTTTGCTTCAGACTTATCTTTACTTCCATTCTTGGCATACGTGACTTTGGTTATGGAATCCCGTCACCCCAAGTTTAACACCACCTATGCCAAACTAAATTTTACTTCTGTCATCATGACATAGCTCACGTGTCTCATACCCTCAGTTTGTCAGCTTCCACTCATGGCTCTACCTCCTGTGGCAGATGTTTCACAAGACTATCCATGACATAGTAGAGCAGGCCAGGTGGAAGAAATAAAACCTAAAGTAGTGGAAATAGTATATCCTCAAAGATAGCCATAATTTTCTTGTGGGAATGGACACATTTTCTCAACCATCTTCATTTGCCAAGAAACTCCCCAACGTCTTCTCAGATGCTATGAACTCCTCCCCCAAACTGGGCAAGAGGTAATATGCTGGGGAAAGTCTATCAGCAATGGCCCTATAGATAAACAAAGACAATTTGTAGCTTATTCTATGAATCATTACATATCAAAGCTTAAATTAGTAACATGGTTTAAGAGAATAAAATACGATGCTTAGCATTTTGTTCAGCAGCTGGGAACTGGAACCCATTTCTGGAAGTACAGAAATATTCCTGAATAGGGCACTCTTTAGTCTTGATGGGTTCAAAATATCCTAGTGTAGTATAAGAACATTAAAAAAAAAAGAAGAGGGGCCGGCTGTAGCCCAATTGGTAGGTCTCCGGTTTACCTTGAGAAGGCAAGCCACCGTGGGCAGGGCAAGCCCCCATGGGCAGGGCAAGCCCCCGTGAGCAGGCAGACCGCCGCGCGGTGAGCTGACTCAGCAGATTGCCGCAGCAGGGGGAGACCAGCAGACACAGAAGAACGCAAAAATGAACACAGCAAGAACAAGCAGAAAGGGGGGGATATGTAATAAATGAAAAATAAATCTTTAATAAAAAAAAAAAGAAGCAGCAGCCAGTCAAAGCTAGTCTAACTTAGCCTATCTGGGTTCCAGTTAATGACCTCAGTGAAGGGGCTGGACTAGAGGTTATTTTAGGTCTCTCATGAGACAGTTCTGGATGCTTTGTTTTGTTGATTTCTCTCAAGGATAGATACATGGGTCTAGAGGGAGTCTCAGGTTCATGATTGTCCAGTCTTCTCCCAAAGATTATAGCCTAGGGGTGGTAGAAAAGGTTAAAAAAAAAAAAAAAAAAAAGGAAATACCCTCATTTTCTCACTTAGCCTGCTCACAATGTTAGATCAAAATACTATCATTTTAAGTTAAAATGATGTTTGGTTTAAAGTAATCTGCCACCTACTTGACTCCTCCTAAATGTATACACATACACACATGTGTGCACACACACATGTACACAGCTTTAAATCTCCTGGGGCAGGAGACCTCTTGACCTTTCCCTCTATCTTCCCAGTTCATTGACTTCAAATTCAATGGTCTTATTTACAACTTCAAGAAAATAAACAATAAATTCACTATAATACCTACTTAATACATATGGCAAGGCTGAGATTTTAGGACCCTCTTAGGGAAAACAACAGGAATACTTGATTTGCTGTCCAGCCTGCATGTGCCATACAAACTTAAATGATAATCTAATAAGAAAAAATAGTCATCCCGAATACTTTAAATAAAACTTCCACAGAGGGCTGAATGTTAGATGCAAGTTATTGCTACAATAAAGCAAACCAGAACAGTCTCAAAAGTGGCACCAGCAAGGAGCAATGTGATCAGGGCTCACTTGCAGTACAGAAACAAAACCACTATTATTCTCTATATTTCTAGATATGTACACACCTAGTATGAGTTTTTGTTCCTTTTTGTAACTTATCATTAATGTTAATTTTATAGGAACTCTATTAATGTGGCAACTGTTTAATGACCATTCTTATAAAAGAGCAGCAGAGGGAAGTAGATGTGGCTCAGGCGGCTGGGCTCCCGCCTACCACATGGGAGGTCGCTGGTTTGGATCCCGGTGCTTCCTAAAGAAGACAGTGAGCTGGCGCAATGGGTAGGTGCGGCAAGCTGACACAGCAAGAGACACAAGAAGAAAAAACATAATGAGAGATATAACAAAGCAGGGAGCAGACGTTCCCAATGCCTCCTAAAGAAGACAGTGAGCTGACGCAATGGGCAGGCATGGAAAGCTGGCGCA
>PVKH010008075.1:0-19734 GCA_004027955.1 Chaetophractus vellerosus | reverse complement strand
CTCGCTTAACAGACTTCAAAAATCACTGCTGTGCGATACATGATGAAAAAGTGCAGAGGTTTTGTGTGGTAGAGCTGGTGCCCCTTTCTGAGAAATGTTTTCTATCTCGGGCACACAAGTCTCATATAATTTTCACCATTGAGAAGGCAAAAGAAATCTTCAAGGATGAGGACAAGGAAATTCTGAATTTTCTACACAAGGCATTAAAGTCTCATAGGAGAGGACTTCCCTTGGAAGAAAAACAAACAGGCACCAAACTGTAGTTCACTGAGGTACTAGTCCAAGATGATTAACTTTTCCAATGTGTTGAGAGGGTTGATCATGGAACAAGAATGGTTAGAATGGATGAGAACATATTCAGTGGATATAACCCTGGATGGAGAAATACTGAGTCCTTATCTCATTGTGTCTGTGGATTTGAAGAGTGTAATTAATGCAGGAGTCAAGCAGGACCTTATTGACCCCATTGAAAGATTTGATTATCCTGCCCTCATGGGAACCCAGACCTTTAGCTCTGGAATACATTATTGAAAGGTGATTTTTCCACTTTAAATTTGTTACATTAATCTCATATTTTCTTGGTCATAGAAAAATTTAGGCCGATTAAGCTTACATTTAGAATGCATTGATATTACATTTCCACATTAAAAAAAACAAAAACCCAAGGGTGGGGTGTGATGTTAGGATAGACTTAACTAAAATAATTCAGCCAGTCATTAATCAAACAAACAAGTAAATAATAAGCCTCACAAGCTAACACCAATATGCAGAGTTCCTACAATATCTTGTTTAAATGTCCAGTTTCCAACAAAATTTATGAATTAGCCATGCAAACAAACAGGAAAGTATGACCCATACACTGGGCGTTGGGGGGAAGGGGGGATGCGGGAATGCAGGCAACAAACTGCCCATGAGGGCAACCAGATGTCAAATTTAAAAGAAAATGATTTCAAAGTAACCATTATAAATATGTTCACATAACTAAAGGAAAGCTTGATTAAAGAAAGGAAGATATGATGACAATGCCTCATCAAACAAAGAATATCAATACAAATAGAAATTTTTAACAAAAACCAAATGGAAATGCTGGAGTTAAAAAGTACAATAACTGAAAAGATTCACAAGGGGCTCAACCATACATTGAACTGGCAAAAGAAAGAATTAGCAAACTTGAACATAGGTTGGTATAGATTAAGCAAGCCAAAGAACAGAGAGAAAAAAGAATGAAGGAAAATGAAGAGAGCATCAGAGAAATATGGGACAGCATTATGTACAACAACATATTCATAATGGGAGTACCAGAAAGAAAAGAGAGAAAGAAAAGTAAAGAAAAAGATAACCAAAGAAATAATGGCTAAAACAACAAAACAAACCAATAACCTACACATCCAAGATGCTCAATGAGCTCCAATTAGGATACATAAAGAGATCAACTTTGGGGGGGGGGTGTTGGTTATTGTTGTTGTTTTGTTTGCTTGTTTATTTTGGTGCATGGTACACTTCACTCCATTAAAAGTAAATTAATCAGCAAATTCCTGCCTGCCTTAGCTCTGTCTGGTTTATATAACTAGTGCACAGCTGTAATGAGTTACAAGGTGTTATCTCACACCGAGAGAATCTTCATTCTAGAGCTCCACTTGCAACAAAAGTATCTTAAATAAATGGAGAGAAAGAGATTTGATTTATGATGTTTTCACAGAAGTGGGATACCTCATGCAAATAGAGTTTCTTTATATGACTCATTTTATAGCAAATTAAATGAAGGAACTTTGATTTTCATGGTAGTAAAAATACCAATTATCAAAGACAAGGAGGAAATCTATAAAGCAGCAAGAGAAAAATGATGCATCACTTAAAAGGGAGCCTCTATAAGATTAACAGCTAATTTCTTAGTAGAAACAATGGAGGCCAGGAGGCGGTGGGATAACATTCAAAGCACTCAAAGCAAAAACTGTAAACCAAGAATCCTATATCCAACAAAGCCATCATTCAAAAATGAAGGAGAAATAAAGACTTTCCAAGATTTAATAAATAAAAAAAAATACTTGAGAATTAATTGCTGCTCGCAGACCTGTCTTACAAGAAATACTAAAGGAATTTTTTAAGGCTGAAAGCAAGTGACTCCAGGCAATTAAAATCCACGTGAAAAAACAGAGTATCAGAAAAGGTAATTATATAATTACAATAGACATGATTAATGCACACTTTTGTCCTTTCTTCAGTTAGCCAATTTGAAAAGCAATTGTATACAATACATAATGTCTTGTTGGGCCTATACCACATCAGAATGTAATATATTTGTAATGTATTTGCTATAACAGGAAGTGAGTGGGAGCAAAGCTGTAATGGGCTAAAATGGTAAAGTAATACATGTAATAATCAAACCACAAAAGGGAGGGAGAGGAACTAGAGCTATATAGTAATAGTGCTTCTATATATTACTAGAAATAAGTTAGTACAAATCTGAAGCTGATTCTATGTTCAAATATATGGTAAATGCTAGAGCAACCACTTAAAAAGACAAAAAAATCATTAATGAAATTAAAATGCCATATTAGAAAATAATCAATGCAAAAGAACACAGTAAACAATGAATAGAGGAACAAAAAGACATGAGAAACATGGTAAATAAAATGGAAATTCATAGTTTTTCAGGATATTGGATAAAAATGGCTATGTAGCATTTTCCCAGGGTCTGATTTCTGTGGGTCTGAGGTAAGAAAATAGGGTGCACCACCTAAAGAAATTAGAGAAATTTCCTGGAGAGTATTGCTGCTACCACTGGTTAAATGCAAGGAGATGAATAATAAATTATATAAACATGTATGCTTTACCTGCTACCTACATATGGATAGAATAGTGGTGGTTCTCAGCCTTTGCTCTATCCTACTTACACAAATCTTTGTGAAAGTAATTTTCTTCCCAGCCAACAATATTAGTGGGATTAGAAATCGAAAGTTTCATTGCCACTTGAGTCTTCTTGCTTTGATTGTCTCATTCCCAGATTTATTTGGAATAAGAGCAGTTTGTTTTTTCTTAAAACATTAACAATGTGTCTACCTCTGTCTGAAATGTATATATTCTTGTCAAAATATGGGGCAGGGACAGCATTTTGGACAGTGAACATTATTTTCCAGGAGATAGGGGAAAACAGTAGCTGGAGCAACATAAGAAATTGTCAGCTGACTAGAAAATATTATTTGTTTTTAGCACTTTTTTGCACACCCCCTGAAATGGAGATTACCTTGACATCTACAATTGCAGCTTTAGTTGTCATATCAAATCTTTGATAGAACCCAAAGGACTGTTTCTAGATATTATCATCTAATTGATAAATATACCCACATCTTGATTCCCTTTTTATTTCTATAAATATGAGACTTTTCTATGAAAGGAATCTGTAAATACATTGCTATGTTCTGTTTATGCAACTGAAGTATTCGTGCACAAGATATTTTGCAGTGGGAGGAAGAAGTAAGAGATAAGGTAAGGTAGATGGTTTCCCAAAACCTTACATTGGCATGTAGGACCTTTATGTGCCTATAAATGAATGTAGGCAGCAAGGTTAAGAGTAGTGATTAATAAGTCAATTTATTAATTGTTGTTTTTGGAAGTCCCAAGAGTTTTCTCTGAAGAGATAAAATATTTTTGCATGTAAAGTTTTTATTTTATTTTATTATTTTTTTAAAAAGATTTATTTATTTTATAACATATCTCCCCTTCCCCCTGCCGCGGCGACGCGCCGAGAGTGGTCACTGCACAGGCGCGGCTTTCCCCGCTTGTGGGCGGTCTCTGTGTCCGTTCATGGCTGGCGCTTGATTCAGTTTGCGGGTGGCTGGCTGCGCTCCATCCGTGGGCGACCTGCCCTGCCCGTGGCGGCTCTTGCCCTGTCCGTGGCAGCTTCTTGCCCTGCCCACGGCGGCTCCGGCCTGCCCATGGCAGCTTGCCATTCTCAAGGCTGTCTGCCCGCTAGGAGAGGTCCCTGGGAATCGAACCCAGGGCCTCCCATATGGTATGCCAGCGCCCTATCCACTGGGCTATCAAGCCGGCCCCAAGTTTTTATTTTTAATTAGCAATAGCTTCAGTCTGCTTTTTAACTGTATGGAGATAGTTTGAAAAATGATTTTTGGACTCAGAACTAAATACACACAGGGCAAAAACATAAAAACACAAAAGTTTCAAAACCAAAAGCATTCTTTTATTTGTAAAAACACTAGTATGTAGAAACTTCCTATGGAGCTAGAGTAGCTAGAGGTTAATTTGAACATGAGATGAAAAGAAATAATGACTGTGTTTCTGAGCATGTGTTTTGGTCGTGGAATATCTGAGAGTATTGTTGTGATCTTGATTGACTCCTGGTGGTTTGTTGTAGGTGGATGCCTGTCTCAGGAGAACTGGACATTATAAATGAAATAGCAATAATTTTTTATAATCTTATAGAGAAAATTTTATACTGACCTCAACTCATTTGTTTTTTACTTTGCTCCTGTGGTAAAGAGGATCAATGTTGATGTTGTTTTTGCTTTTTGGCATTTCTCCTTTGGTACTCAGTGTGAACAATCCTTAATCTTTTCACCTTGAATCTGAGCCCTAGGCTATTTGATGCAAAGAAAATGTTTGGTTTGTTTTGTTTTGTTATATCATTTGGCATGTGAAGTATTTTATCAGTCAGTATTCAACCAGAGAAACAGAACCAGTAGGAGATATATATTAAGAGATTTATTGCAAGTAATTGGCTTACTTTATTGGGAGGGCTAGATAGGCAAGACTGAGATCCATAGGGCTGGATGATTAAAGTCAATGGAAAACTACAAAACCCAATTCAGTCAGGACTGCTAATGCTCCCTACCCTTCAGGAATGAAGGTTTGTGTTACCCTCCCAGACAAAGAACCAAGACCAGCTGAATGCTTGCTCATGACAAAGGGGATATGAAATGAATGGGTAGTGGAATAAAGTAGGTATAAATACCAGCTACAACCATGTGACCAGTTGCAGAAATGACTGTAATAAGTCTACTTTGGTCCATGGTTGTATTCTCCCCTTATGTTTGTTCATTCCTCACTCTTGAGGATTTGGGGATAGTGATGCCCACTCTGCTTCAGACTGAGATGGGGCTCAGATCTTATGGGGTAGATGGAATGAACTGTTTTTCTTGCAGTTGTAGATACTCTTTGCTTTTTGGGATTGGGGTTGTATCCATCATCAACATTTTTTTTAGTTGTCCTGGGTTAATCTGATGAACTGGAGAGTAGGTGTTGGCTGCAACTCTGCTGAGATTCAGGGCTCAACTGGCATATGAACACACTGAAGATTTAAATCTCTGGGACATTTATTTAATGGGTATAGTGCTAATTATAGGTTTAAATAAAAGGGGTAGAAGAATCACGTGTTGGGAAATTATAAATGAATCTAACTTTGTTAAATTGGGGAAATAGATTATCATATACTCCAAGCACCCTATGGGATGCTGATTTCATGGGTTGTGCACCTTGTCTATAGTGTCTATATGCCTCTAGATTCCTTAGGAGTACTTTTGTTTGAGGCCTTGTTTCCTGTGGCAGCTAATGAGATCCGCCTGAAATGTACATAAGCGTAGCCTCTGGAATGACCTCCCAACTCACTTTGAAATCTTAGCCATAAAAACTCTTTTGTGTTTCCCCCTTTTGATCAAGGTCTTTTTCCCAGTGCATCACTGCTTGGCACTTGGTAACAATCCCTTGGTGCCAGGGAGGTTCATCCCTTGAAGTCATGCCCCAAGCCAGGGAGAAGGTAGTGAGAATATTTGCTGAGTTTGGCTTAGAGAGAGGCCACATTTGAGTAACAAGGTGGTTTTCAGGGGGTAATTCATAGGCAATAGATATTATTAGGCTAAGTTTTAACTTTATAAGAATAAGGTTCATAAGTACAAGCATTAATATCGAGGGCTTGACCTATTGGTCTGTTTTCTTTCATTAAGCACTGCCTATGAACTCTAGAGATTCTTGCCACTCTATTAGAGAATGTAGCAGGACACTGCATGATGGGAATTTAATATTTTGTTTGTTATTGTGTGGGTCTCCACCCACTGAGATAATACCCTATGACCACATGAACACACACATATTCCATAGAGGTATGCCCCAGGTGCACCCTTCCCCACACATCCCCCTACCACTGAAAATATGACTAAAGAAATAAAGGATATTAAGAAGACACTGGGAGAGCATAAAGAATGATTTGAAAACCTGCAAAGAAAAGTAACAGACCTTATGGGAATGAAAGACACTATGGATGAGATTAAAAATACATTAGAGGCACATAAGAGCAGATTTGAATTGCTCAAAGACAGAATTCGTAATTTCGAAGACAGAACATTTTAACTGGAAAAGACAGGAGAACAGAAAGAGAAGAGAATGGAAAAAAATGGAACATAGTCTCAGGGAACTAAATGATAATGCGAAATGCACAAATATTTGTATTATCAGTGTCCTAGAGGAGAAGAGGATGGAAAAGGGGCAGAAAGAATATTTGAGGAGATAATGACTGAAAACTTCCCAACCCTTATGAAGGACAAAAAGATCAATATCCAAGAGGGACAGCACACCCCAAACAGATTAAATGCAAATAGACCTACCCCAAGATACCTACTATTCGTAATGACAAATATCAGAAATAAAGAAAGGATTCTGAAAGCAGCAAGGGAAAATCAAAGCATCACGTACAAGTGAACCTCGATAAGGTTAAGTGCAGACCTCTCATCAAAAACCATGGAGGCGAGAGGAAAGTGGTATGACATATTTAAGGTACTGATAGAGAAAAACTGCCAGCCAAGAATTCTGTATCTAACAAAACAGTCCTTCAAAAATGAGGGTGAGTTCAGAGTCTCCACAGACAAACAAAAACTGATAGAATATGTTACCAAAAGACAAGAATTACAAGAAATACTAAAGGGAGTGCTGCAGCCCAAAAGGAAAAAAGCATATGGTTAAAGCATTTTATGGTGTTTGTAACTAGCAGAGCTATTATATAACAGTTGGTTTAAGGGGAAAGCCTAAGGTCATGTATATTACTAGAAGGAAGGCTAAAAACTGTAACATGGCACTGTATAAGATAGTAAAACCTCATGTAAAACAGGAGTATAGGTGACATTGCATATATAAGACTGTTTTTACAAAACATAAATACAAATATATGAGAAGAAAAAAGAATAGCAGCTATGTACAGAAGGCGAGGCATAGAGATATCGAGAGGTGATTAGTTTTCTTTGTTCATTTGTTTTTTGTTTATTATTATTATCATTGGAATAATGAAAGTGCTCTGGGAATGACTGGGGTGATGAATGCACAAATTTTTTATTACACCAAATACCATAGATTGTACATAGTCTTTGGATGGATTTATGCTTTATTAATATGTATATCAATAAAATTGATTAGTTAAAAAAAAAACAGAAAACTGCAAGTGGTGGAGAGGTTGTGGAGTGATAGGAATGCTTCTTCACTGCTGGTGGGAATGTGGAATGGTACAGCCACTGTGGAAGTCTGTTAGGCAGTTCCTAAGGAAGTTAGATATAGATTTATCATGTGATCCAGCATACCACTACTAGATATATATTAGAAGAACTGGAAGCAGTGACATGAACAAACATCTGCACAGCAATGTTCATAGTGACATTATTCACAATTGCCAAAAGATGGAAACAACCTGGTGTCCATCTCCTGATGAATGAATAAACAAATTGTGGTGTATACATACAATGGAATATTATGCAGCTGTAAGAAGAAATGAAATTGTGAAACATATGACAACATGGATGGACCTGGAGGACATTATGTTGAGTAAAGCAAGCCAGGCACAAAAGGACAATTATTGTATGAGTTCACTATTATGAACTAAATATAATGAGCACACTCATGGAGTTAAAAGCTAGAATATAAGTCACCAGGGAATAGAATGTGGTTAGAGAATGGAAAGCTGAGGTTTAATCTGTGCAGAATTGGCAAAAAGTTGATTGTGAAAGGTTGGAAATGAAAGGAAATGGTGAAAGCACATCATAGGATTTGTAATTAGTAGAGCTAACATATGGGTATGACAGTGGTTTGTTGTTTGTTTTTTCTTTTTTCTTTTTTAGAGTAATAAAAATACTGTAATATTGATTGAAGTGATGAATGCACAACTCTGTGATTATACCAAATGCCGCTGATTATACTTTTTAGATAAATTGTCTGGTTTATGAACAAAAAAATAATAGGGTAGTTTGGGGGGAAAACACAGCCAATGTAAGATACACACTAAGGTTAGTAGTAATACTTTCATTGTGCTCTTTCATAATTTTTAAAAAATGTTTCAAAACAATGCAAGGAATTGGTGGTGGGATGAGGTATGGGAGCCCTTTATGATGTTATGCATGTTTGTTTTGTAAGTTCACAACTTTTACTATATACTTATTGTTTGTGTACATTCATGTATGAATGATAAACTTTAATAAATTTTAAATGGAAAACAAAAAATAAAAACTTCTCAATATACTGAGATATATTCATACACCATATGATCTATGCAAAGGGTACAATCAGTGGCTTTTAGTATAAACACAGTGTTGTGCATTTATCATCACAAAAAAATTCAAAACTATTTCACTACTCCAAAAAGAAAAACTCCATACCCCTTAGCATACCTTCCCTAGCCCTACACAACCACCAATCAAATTTTATGTTTTTAAATTGATCCATACTAACACCTTATATAAATGGAACCATACAATATGTTACACAATATATTTAGTTCATAACAGCACAATCATTCAGTATTTGTCCTTTTGTGACTAGCTGGCTTCAGTCAACATAATGTCCTCTAGGTTCATCCATGTTATTATAGGCTTTATGATTACATTTCTCCTTACACTTGCATAATATTCCATCATGTGAATACAGCACAGTTTGTTTGGTCTTTCATCAATTGATGGACACTTGGGATGTTTCCAACTTTTGGCAGTCATGATTAACACCGCTATAAATATTGGTGTGCAGATGTCTGTCCGTGTCACTGCTCTTAGTTCTGGGTATATACCCAGTAGTGGTATTGCAGGGTCATGTGACAAGTCTATATTCAACTTCTTTAGGAACTGCCAAACAGTCCTCCACAGTGGCTGTACCATTCTGCATTACCACCAACAGTGAAGAAGTGTTCCTATCTCTCCACATCCTCTCCTACACTTGTAGTTCTCTTTTTAATTGTAGCCATTCCGATAGGTGTAAAATGATATCTCATTGTAGTTTTGATTTGCATTTCCCTAATTATTAGTGACATTGAGCATTTTTAATGGTTTTTTTCTTCTGTCTTTTATATTTCTTTTTTGGACATATGTCTGTTCAAGTCTTTTGCCCATTTTGTAATTGGGTCCTTTCTCTTTTTTAAGTTGAGTTGTAACATCTCTTTCTATATCATGGATATTAAACTCTTATCAGACATGTGATTGCCAAATATTTTCTACCATTGAGTTGGTTGCCTTTTCACCCTTTTGACAAAGTCCTGTGAGGGACAAAGGTGTTTATTTTTTAGGAGGTCCCATTTATCTATTTTTTCTTTTGTTGCGTGTACTTTGGGTGTAAGGTCCAAGAAACCACTACTTACTACAAGGCCTTTAAGACGTTTCCCTACATTTTCTTCTAGTAGTTTTACGGTCCTGGCTTTTATATTTAGGTCTTTGATCCATTTTGAGTTGATTCTTGTATAGGGAGTGTGATATAAGTCCCTCTTTCATTCTTTTGGTTATTGATATCCAGTTCTCCCAGCACCATTTGTTGAAGAGACATTTTTCCTGTTAACACGGACTTGGTAGGATTGTCAAAAACCAGTTGGCCGTAGAGGTGAGGGTTTATTTTTGTACTCTCAATCCTATTCCACTGATCAATGTGTCTATCTTTATGCCAGTACCATTGCTGGCTTCACAGTAGATTTATAATATATTTCAAGGTCATGCAGGGAAATTCCACCCATGTCACTCTTCTTTTTTAGAATGCTTTTGGCTATTCAAGTATACTTACCCTTCCAAATGAATTTGGTAATTGCCTTTTCTATTTCTGTAAAGTAGGCTGTTGGAATTTTGATTGGTATTGCATTGAACCTATAAATCAGTTTTGGTAGAATTGTCAGCTTAATGATATTTATTCTTCCAGTCCACGAACACAGAATATCTTTCCATTTGTTTATGTCTTCACTGATTGCTTTTAGCATTGTTTTATAGTTTTATGCATATAGGACCTGTACTTGTTTGGTTAACTTGATTCCTAGGTATTTGAGTCTCTTTGTTCCTATGGTAAATGGAATTTTTTTCCCTGATTTCCTTCTCAGATTGTTCAATACCAGTATACAAAAACATTACTGATTTTTGTGTTTTGATCTTGTATCCTGCCACTTTGCTGATCTCATTTGTTAGCTCAAGTGCTTTGTCATCATAATTTCAGAATTTTCTAAATATAAGATCATGCCATCTGCAAATAGTGTTTTTCTTCCTCTTTTCCTATTTGGATGCCTTTAATTATTTTTTTCTTGTCTAATTGCTTT
Source organism: Chaetophractus vellerosus (assembly GCA_004027955.1). Lineage (NCBI taxonomy): Eukaryota > Metazoa > Chordata > Mammalia > Cingulata > Chlamyphoridae > Chaetophractus > Chaetophractus vellerosus. Next base: position 9,188 of record PVKH010008075.1, on the reverse strand, counting down.
AGCTAGACCTTCTAGTAAAATGTTGAATAACAATGGTGAGAGTGGGCATCCTTGTCTTATTCCCGATCTTAGAGGGAAAACTTTCAACCTTTCCCCATTGAGTACAATGTTGGCTGTGGGTTTTTCATATATGCCCTTTATCATATGGAGGAATTTTCCATCTATTCCTAACTTTCAAAGTGTTTTTTATCAAGAAAGGATGCTGAATTTTGTCAAATGCCTTTTCTGCATCTATCGAGATGATCATGTGGTTTTTTTCTCTTTACTTTGTTAATGTGATGTATTACTTTGAATGATTTTCTTATGTTGAACCAGCCTTGCATACCAGGAAGAAATCCCACTTGCTTGTGATGTGTGGGTCTTTTGATAGGCTGTTGGATTTGGTTTGCAAGAATTTTGTTAATAATTTTTGCATCTATGTTCATTAGAAAGATTGGTCAGTAATTTTCTTTTCTTATAGCATCTTTATCTGGCTTTGGTATTAGGGTGATATTGGCTTCATTAAAAGTGTGGGGTAATTTTCCCTCCTCTTCAATATTTTAGAAGAGTTTAAACAGGATTGGTGTTAATTCTTTTCTAAATACTTGGTAGAATTCACCTGTGAAGCCATCTGGTCCTGGACTTTTTTGGTTAAGAGATTTTTGTTGATGGCTTCCATCTCTTTTTAAAATGTGACTGGATTGTTAAATTCTTGTATTTATTGTAGCATCAGTGTAGGTTTTTTGTGCATTCCTAGGAATTTGTCTATTTCATCCAGGTTGTCTAGTGTGTTGCCAGATAGTTTCTCTTAATATCCTCTTTTGATCTTTTTTATTTCTGAGGGGTCAGTCATAACTTCCCCCCTATCATTTCTGATTGTATTTATTTGCATCTTCTCTCCTTTTTCTTTGTTAGTCTAGCTAGGGTTTTGTCAATTTTATTGATCTTCTCAAAGAACCAGCTTTTGGTTTTGTTGATTTTCTCTATTTTTTGTTCTCGATTTCATTTATTTCTGTCTAATCTTTTATTATTTCTTTCCTTCTGCTTGCTTTGGGATTGATTTGCTGTTCTTTTTCTTGTTTCTCCAGTTCAGTTAGATCTTTGATTTTAGCTCTTTCTTCTTTTTAAATATGGGTATTTAGTACTATAAATTTCCCTCTCATGCCAGATTTCACTGTATCCCTTAATTTTGGTATGTTGTGTTCTCATTTTCATTCGTCTCAATATATTTACTGATTTCACGTGCAATTTCTTCTTTGACCCACTGATTATTTAGGAGTGTGTTGTTTAGCTTCCACAGATTTGTGATTTTAGCTCTTTCCAGTCTGTTATTGATTTCGAGTTTTATTGCATTATGATCTGAGAAAGTGATTTGTATAATTTCAATCTTTTTATATTTGTTGAGAGCTGCACTGTGACCTAACATGTGCTCTATCCTGGAGAATGATCCGTGGGTACTTGAGAAGAATGTGTAACCTGCTAAGTTTGGGTGCGGTGTTCTGTATATATGCCTGTTATGTCTAACTCATTTATCATATTGTTCAAGTTCTCTGTTTCCTTGTTGACCCTCTGTCTAGTTCTTCTAGCTAATGATGTGAGGGGCATTTCGAAGTCTCCAACAATTATTGTAGAGGTGTCTGTTTCTCCTTTCAGTTTAGCCAGAGTTTGCCTTATATATTTTTGGGCAGCCTGGATAATTACAGTTACAGAATGGAGAATAAAACTTGTGAATATCAATAATGTGCAATTGATATATATATATATATGTATACATATATATATATGTGACAGAAGGCCAGAGAAAACAGTATGCAGAGAAGTGGAAGTTCAAAGGCACTAATTTACTTCTCTTTCCTATGTGGAATTAAGAGATAGTTTCTAAAGTTGGAGGAACAAGAAATAAAGCATTGTTTATTATTTAAGGATATCCAGGTAACTAGAAATGATATAATTAATTAAACAAGATAGGAAGAAATCTGAGCTAATACTCATCTTTCCTATTAGGAAATGAAGAGAGACTCTTTAAGCTAATTAATTAAGAAATAGATGTGTGAATATAATATGTAGCATTTCGGCAGTAAGCACAGAAGAACTCACAACAAAACAAATGGAAATAAAATTGAGCATAGGTCAGGGAACTTTTAGATTTCATTGAAACCTTTAATACTACGTGTACATTACGTATTTTTTAAATGATTTGCCAACAAAAATACATTGTTAACCTAATCTGTTTCTTTTTTGCAATGTCTCTGAACTGGAAGACCAGAGAAATGTGGTTGAAAAAAAATGTTCTAGATTTCACAAAAGTAATTTGAACAATGTCTCATAATTTCCTTATGGACAAGACAAAAAGGCTATACCCTTTCATAGTATAATTGGAGGACTTCATCCCTGGCACCCACTGATTCAAAAAGTGACTGGTTGGGCCTGGTCGGGCCTGGTGGGGCATGGGAAGATGGGGATTCATTCTGTCCATGTGATTCAGGGCTTTGTCCTCAGTCCTGTCCTATTCATCATAACCCCAGTTGGGTTTGGTTGGATAGTTAATAAGAATATAAATTTGTATAAAATTTCAGTGCTTTACAGTTTATAAAATACTCCTAATTTCATTTATTTGTTTCATCAAGTATTTGAAATAACAGATATTACTTAGTCCATTCACATAGAGCTATGGAAACTGAAATCCATGTTATAGGACAAATAATGGAAGGAAACAAAGACATATAGCCCCACTATTATTACAGAGTTTTTGTGGGTGGGCCAGAAATCTGTTTGTTGTGTTGTTGCTTGTTTGGGAGGTTTTTTGGGTTTTTTCTTTTTTTGAAGCACTGGGGGCCAGGGATTGAACCTGGGACCTCATATGTGGAAAGCTGGCACTCAACCACCAAGCCACATCAGCTCCCCTGAGTTGGCCCCTTCGGTTGTTGTTTGTTTTTTTTGTCTTCAGGAGGCACCAAGATCCAAACTCAGGACCTCCCATGTGGGAAGCAGGTGCCCAACCGCTTGAACCACGTCCTCTCCAATCTGTATTTTTAGCACCTTCCCCAGATGATTCTAATGATTCTAATTGTTTGGGAACAATTAGAAATGATCTTTTCGACTCTCAGGTTGTATGGGTTGTGAATTTATAAGACTTACATGTCCTGCTATAATGTAGTTGATAGTAAACATTTTTGCTATAATTCTGTTGTCAAAATAGAATTATGAGTATGATACTTCATAATAAAAAAATAGTTTTTGCATATTTTTAAGGCTGCTGGAGACTCAAAATAGTGTCAGAATTACCCATCCCTATCCTGTTAAGGTATGTGTCAAAGATGGCTGAGTAGTGTTGTCCAAAATCAACCTTCTGAACCACGGTTTCTGATCCTTTAGTTCTGTGGTTGCAGCACTTTTGAGCAACGTGAGAATAGCTTCTGTCTCCAATAGACATAATATGCTGTCATGGATTGTTTTTCATGGCTGAGTGGTTCTTACATATTCAGATTTAGCAACCTCCTGCTCCTACCTCTCACTTTTCTCCAAACAAGCAATCCAGCAAGACACCTAATAGTGAGGTTTTTGATGAAACACACTTACTACACAGGCGCAGAATCCCTTTTGCAAAACAGTACAACTTAATATAGACCAAATTGCAGAATTTTAAAATTACAATTCATCTGGTAACTACACAATAATGCTGGTAGCAAAAAACTTTGAGAAAAACATGCCAAGGACTGTCTTTGTGTAAATTATACATAACTATTAATATTAAGGTAGTATCAGGGCAAGCCGCTGTGAGCAAGCAAGGCCGCCCGCAAGCAGGCAAGGCCGCCACGCGGTGAGCTGACTCAGTGGGTCACCGCAACGCAGGGGGGGAGACAAGCAGACACAGAAGAATGCAAAAATGAGCATAGCAAGAACAAGCAGAAAGGGGGGGAAATAATTTTTTAAAAATAATTTTAAAAAAAGAAATCACATCTATCGGAAATTATAAATAACTATACAATACCCAGTTCTGTCTGACACCAAAGCTAATATTAACCATTATGCTGCCCTCACTTCTCACTGTCACACATGATCAAGCTATTCACTTTTCTATACTACTCACATCTATGTTCTGCCTTTCCTGCCTCCAAAAGTACCTATTGTCTTCCAGAGACCATTATTTTACCCAGCACACCTAAGGGATTTGACCTTCTCCCATATGTTAATTCTCCATTAGGAGAATTTTGGAGTCAGGGACCAAGTCAATGCCTGTTGCATAGTAAGTGCTAATAAAGTATTCCCTCTTACCTACTTTCCTTACCTCATCTCCTTCATGAGTTACCCATTCCAATCTTCTTACAAGCTTTCTGTTATCTGCTCCCATAGTGCTTTGCATATAACATCATAACACCTGCCATATTATTTATTCATTGTTTAGATCCCTATCTCTTCTTGTTTACCTGTAAATATTCAAAGGTAGTCACTTCTTCCTTGTATACACATGTTCCCAAACACAGAATTGACATGTAGTAGTCCCTCAGGTTTATTGGATCTATGGAAATAAAATTTGTATTGATGATTTGAGAGGGGGGAAATAGAAAGATCTAACAGTTTATAGAATTTTTTGAAATATTATTTAAACTCTTTGGTTTTAGAGTATTTTGTTAGTGACAGGCCTTACAACTGCATATTATCTGGGAAATTTGTAGATTTAGTTGGGATGCTCAGGAGTTTTTTTATATACTAGAGAATTTGTAGGTTTAAAGAAAAATCATGCAGAAAATAGAATTTCCATGTAGCACCCTATTATTAAGACCTTGCATTAGTGTGGTACATTTGTTACAATTTTCATAATTGTACTATTAACTATATTCCATCATTTACTCTAGGGTTCACTGTTTGTGTTGTATAGTCCTATGTTGTTATTTTTTATTTTATTCTAGTAACAAATATACAACCTAAATTTTCCCTTTAAACCACATTCAGATATATATGGTAGCACACCATTGTGAGCGTAATTGACAGGAAAGCAATTTTTAAGCAGAGTTCTGAGCAGTATGCTACATGCTACCCAATGCTGAGAGTGGTGTATTGAAGTCTCCAACTACCTATTGTAGAGACGTCTATTCCTCCCTTCAGTTTTGCCAGTGTGTGCCTCATGTATCTTGAGGCACCCAGATTAGGTGCATAAATATGTATTATAGTTTCTTCTTGGTGAATTGCCCTTTTATTAACATACAATGACCTCCTTCTTTTATAACAGTTTTGCATTCATAATCTATTTTGTCCAATGTTAGTATCACTACTCCATTTTTTTTTCTTTTGGTTACTTATTTGCATGGAATATTTTTTTCCAACCTTTTGCTTTCAACCTGATTGTGTCTTTACATCTAAGGTGAATCTCTTGTAGACAGCATATAGATGACTCATTTTTTTTTTATCCATTCTGTCTATGTGTTTTGATTGGGGAGTTCAATCAATTAACATTCCATATTCTTGTAAAGTCATTACTTATTCATTCTTTTTATCCCTTGGCTTTCCATGGTCATATATTACTATTGTCTGTCTTTTTTACCCTTTAAGTTACCCTCACTAATACTCTTCATTTCTAGACTCTTCTCTAAGTCTCTAGCCTTGTCTTTTCTTTTCAGGTTGCAGGACTACCTTTAGTATCTCTTGTAAATCTTGTCTTTGGTTACATATTCTCTCAGTTTTCATGTTTTGTGAAAACTTTAAACTCACCCTTATTTTCAAAGGACAGTTCTGCTGGATAAGGAATTCTCAGCTGGCAGTTTTTCTCTTTCAGTACCTTAAATACATCATACCATTTTTTTCTCGCCTCCATGGTTTCTGATGAAAGAATGGAATTTCATTTTATTGAGCTTCCCTTGTATGTGATGTATTGCTTTTCTCTTGCTATATTCAGAATCCTCTATCACTGGTATTTGTAATTCTGAATAGTAGATGTCTCAGAGTAATTCTATTCTGATTTATTCTGTTTGGGGTGCATTGTCTTTCTTAGGTATTGATATTTATGTCTTTCATAAGGGTTGAGAAATTTCTGGTCATTAAATATTCTTTCTTCCCTTATTCTGTTCTCTTCTTCTGGGACACTGATAACATGTGTGTTTGTGCATTTTGTGTCATTATTCAATTTCCTGAGACCCTGTTCCGTTTTTTCCATTCTTTTCTCTTTCTCTTCCCCTGTCTTTACAGGTTCAGGTGCTTGATCCTCCAATTCGCTAATTCTGTCCTCCACCAATTCAAATCTGCTGTTATATGCCTCTAATGTATTTTTAATCTCAACCATTGTGTCTTGCATTCCAATAAGCTCTGTTACTTTTCTTTGCAGGCTTTCAAATTGTTCCTTATACTCACCCAGTGTCTTCTTAATATCCTTTATCTCTTTAGTCATATTTTCCTTCAAGTCTTTGAATTGATTTAGGAGATTTGTGTGATTATCATTGATTCGTTGTCTCAACTCCTGTGTTTCCTCAGGATTTTTGATTTGTTCCTTTGGCTGGCCCATCTCTTCCTGCTTCTTAGTATGGCTTGTAATTTTTTGCTGCTGTCTAGGCACCTGATTATGTTAGTAAATTTACTCTGATGGTCAGTTTCTCTCTCATGCTTTGTAATTTTGTTTCACTGCTCTTTGATTTTTGGTTCAACTTATTCTAAGTCTTTAAAATGTCCTGGCTTAAGTCATCAAAATAAGGCCAGGAACTCACTAACAGGGCACAGATTGGAAACAAGGAGTCTGGGACAAAAGACTCCAAAAAGTGTATTTTCCCCTTGCAGTTTCCAGGCCAGCCAGCAGATGGTGCTCTTCAGCAAATCCTTCCACTAGGGTGTCTTTCAACCTCCATATCCCTGTGATTCTGGTCTGGCCAGAACCAAAATTCAAAGCAGCCTCTGCTAGCCAAACTCACTGAAGAGAAACCATTCTCCACCTTCTGCTGCACTTTCCCTCTTCCCAGGGAGGAAGACATCTGTTCCCCTCTCAGTTGGTGGCAGTGAGCCATGGGTTTAATCCAAGCTGTTCATCTTGAGGGTAGGGGTTGGGTTCTGTTCTCAGCCATAGGGGCTAGTAACTCATGGTATTTGTTCCGGCTTCTTCATCTCTCTGTCCCTCACCCTTCTGGAGGATGCACAGCACTCTCCTGGTCTGCAGATCCCCAAAGCAGCTCCCTCAGACAGCTTTTAGCCCTTTTTCCATTGTTTTTGTGAGAGAGTTGAACCTTCCCTACCTATTCTAATGCCATCTTCCTGCTAGTTCCCCACTATGCTATGTGATATCTGGTTCCTCACTGGCTTCATCTGCACTAATAGACAAATATACACAGAATTGGTAACTATAAACTAGCATAATTCAAAAAACAAATTCTTTCAAAGTAACAGGTGGGTTTTAAATGCTTGCCTATGGATAGCATTACACTTCCCTTTGTACATGAATCACTTAGTATATTCTATTTGTAGATCTATCAGACCATTTTTGCTAGATTGATTCATTGAATTGAACAGCTAAAACAAGTTAAATTCCTTCATCACATCCCTGCATACATTTAAAAATGAATTTAGTTGGTATTAAATGGACATTTGTTTTTATTATCTCAAAGATTGGACTTTTCCTCTAGTAAAGCACAATAATATATCTATATGGAGCTCTAACTTGAGCAGTACATAAAAATTAGTAAATAAAGCCCCATTAAAAATACTTACAATGTAAGTAACATGAGTCCCAGTAGCATGTCTAATGTCCATTAATGCTTATTCTGAGGATCAGAGCTCATTTTATTGAATCATTTAGTCAAACCGTGTGATTATTTAGAAAGTTAATTCATGCATACTAAAATCTAGCTTAAGTAATGCAGAGGGTAGGAGGTAAAACTCTATGGAGACGATAGTCCTTTTTGTTATTTAATGATCAGCCATAATTAACTTGCAAATTTGAAATAATTAGAACAAATTAAAGGTATTTAACTTTGCCTCCCTAAAGAAAAATTCAAATTGCTCCAAATGCAGCTTTAAATTATTCAAGTCTCAGAGGTCTGGAGTAGATTTTTTTTTATAAAGCTTTTTCTATGATGAGAATACCAATCTGCTTTTTGTCAAAAGGCATCCTATCAAGTAATTGCTCTTTGTGTTTAATAAATGACAGCTATTCTTTTTTGTAAAAGTATTTGAGTCTCCCAAGACTGCATCAGCATTTCCATGGCATTTTAATTCAATAAAACAAAAGGTTAATGTTTTTCTACTTTTTGAGTAATGCAAATACAAGTGGTATTCAGTTGGTCCTGAATGACATTTGAAATTTGCCATTTAAGTTCAGACTATCGTGATATGAAATTTGGGCAAAGTAGAAAAATTCAAGGTGCTTTGATTTTTAGAATTTTAGTGAACTTGAAGACCTAAAAATGTTTTTCCTTTCCCATCCTTAAATCAGGGCCACTCAAGCTTTCCCATTTAGTATTTTGTAATATTAAAAACATGGAGGTATACTTCAGTATAATCTTAGTAATTTAAGAATGAATTATATACTATGGCATCCTGAATGGATTTATCCTCTTTTCTTCTACTCACTCAATTGTGATAATTTTACCATTATTTCAACAGCTCTAACAGATGCTAAGTAAGGATAACAGAAAACTTTGCCTAATAATTCCATCCATATTGGTGAATGATGCCGTATATTATTCATAAGACTTCAATTAATTTTGTATTCATTTTATCTCGATTGTGTGGAGTAATAAGAAAGACTAAGTGTCTGACAATTAGATTTTGATTTTATGGTATTTATTCAGTTTTGGAAACAACTTATGTGGTTGTTAATTTTGATACAATTCAATATATCTAAAAGTTTTTTTGATTTTTTTGTTTTGTTTTGTTTTTTCCTTCAACTTTATTGAAATATAATTTCCATTAAATAAAATTCACATATCAAGTTTGATATAAAAAATGAATATACCTGTGTAACTAACACCCCCCAATTTATCTAGAAAGTATCCATCACCCCAGAAAGTCCCTTGTGACCCTTGGCAGTAAGTTCTCCCAAGCCCCTGCCTCAGGCAAACAATGTTCTGATTTCTATCACTTAAGAATGGTTTTGCCTGCTACAAATCTTTATATAAATGTTATCATATAGTATGTGTATATCCAGCATCTTTATTCACAATGTTTTTAAAATACATCCATATTGCTGGATGTATCAGTAGTTCTGTATTAGTCAGCCAAAGAGGTGCCTT
>PVKH010008074.1:0-19738 GCA_004027955.1 Chaetophractus vellerosus | reverse complement strand
CAAAGGAACCTGGAAGCCTGAACCCTGGAGACGTCGGCAGCCATCTTCCTCCAGGACATGGACTTTGGTATGGGAGGAAATTTATGCTTTGTGGCCTGGTAACTGTAAGCTTCTACCCCAAATAAATACCCTTTATAAAGACCGACCAATCTCTGGTATATTTCAAAAGGCACTCCTGTGGCTGACCAAAACAGCTGGTATAAGGCTTATCTTTCTCCCCCAGGCTTGTTTCTTCCCAGGCTCAGCTGCTCTGTTCTCTCCATGAGGTCAGCTGTAGACTATCAGGCTCTCTCTCTTCCCAGGGCCTTTGCTGTGTCTACGGAGCCATCTCTAGTCCTCTGTGTTGTTTTCCTGTGTGTTTACTTCCCGGGGCTCCAGCATCAAAACTCCAACTCTCTCCTCTGCCATGTCATTTTCTCTATGAGGCCCTGCCCAACAAGGTGGTGGTGACTCAACATCCTATTGGTCGAATCAAATCCTTGATCATAATTTAATCAAGTAAAAGTGAAACCTCTGAATCTAATACAATTCACTATGCCCAGAGGAAAAGACCAGTTTGCAAACATAATCCAATATCTATTCTTGGAATTCATAAACAATGCCCAATTGCTACACTATCCATCTCACAGGATTGTAACATGGTGAAAATGAAAATTAACTTTTAACTTTTCAAAGTTAATAGCATACAAAAGGTAAAGTATTGTTTGGTCAAAATATAGTTGTAGTATATTTGATTTTTAACTAATAAAAACAGTAACAACATCAAAAACAAGGAAGTATCTGGCTATGGCTGAATAAGGTATACTGTATTTTCATTTGGTCATCATATAAAAAAACAATATAATGGTGCTCTGTTGCATTGAGGCATCCATGCTTTTATGATTTATGTGAGCTAATTATGCAAGAGTGCATCTTTGCAAAGAAATGCATAGTGACATACTGATCACTGGTCACATATGGTCCCTTGGCACATTTCATTGTGATTTCCCCAGTTGGGTTCCAATTTAGAGAATAACATTCTTGCTACTTAAATTCTTGCTTACTTCTGTGTCCCTCTCTTGCCATGATCGAGAAATTTATTCTTTTCTGATTATTCAAAATAATAAGTGAAGTCAGGGCTTATGCATAGAATAAATAAGTGGTGCTTAAAAAAACCCTACAGCCTGCCATTTCACCATCCTCTCCCCTATTTTTTCCTTCCCCTCTTAATCAAAATATATATTTTTTAAAGATTTATTTATTTTATTACATATCTCCCCTTCCCCCCTGCTGCGGCGACGCGCCGAGACTGGTCACTGCACAGGCGTGGCTTTCCCCGTTTGTGGGCGGCTTCTGCTTCCATTCACGGCCGGCTTTCAGTTCGCGGGTGGCTGGCTGCGCTCCATTCGCGGGTGACCTGCCCTGCCCGTGGCGGCTTTTGCCCTGTCCGTGGCAGCTTCTTGCCCTGCCCACGGCGGCTCCAGCCCGCCCATGGCGGCTTGCCATTCTCAAGGCGGTCTGCCGGCTAGGAGAGGTCCCCGGGAACCGAACCCGGGGCCTCCCATGTGGTATGCCGGTGCCCTATCCACTGGGCTATCGAGCCGGCCCCTTAATCAAAATATTGAGTGAAATATTATCTTCAGTGAAACACTATTAAAATATGCATTGATTACCTGGAGGGGAGAGGCCAAAATATCTCCTTTAACCTTCCCCTGTTGGCTATTGGCAAGGATTTTTTTTTTAGTCCAATTAACTAAAGTGTGGGCAAGTTGGCACTTTTTGACTAGAATTTCAGGAGAGCTGTATAGTGGTCATAATAGGTGATTTTTAAGTTTCCTTCCATCTGTAAAATGTTGTATTACAAGTAGTACCGGGGTGACTTAAGAGAAAAAGAAAGGGATCTTACTAAATGGAAGTGAAAAGGTGAGATCATCATGGAACAATCACATACTTCACAGTTTTACCTAGAATAGTAGGCAAAGGCATGGGTGAGACAGTGGACCCCATCTAACATGCAATATGCATCCTAACTTCCCAGCAAGGTAAGTGGGTTTCACCAAGAAAAGACAGGGTTTCTTGGGGAAGAAGGGAAGGAAAGAGACCTGTGTACTGTTCCTTTGGTGATGAGAGAAGCTAACCAAAGAATAGGAGATGGGTGCTTTATCCCCAGGGACAACTTAAATTTTCTATGGCCTGAGATCTTGAAAACTTAGGCAGTCCAGGAACTGACCTCAGGGCCTCTTGATGCTGTCACTCAGGCAACTTGGTGCAGTCATGGACTCTTGGCTAAAAAGTGAGCAGAGGCTATAATGTTTTCCACTATCGTGGTTTGTGATTTTCAGGAACATCTTGCCAGAACATTCCCTCATTCTGGCTTCTCCGGGAAGGTTCCTATGGAGGTTGTGGCTCAGAAGAGTATATCTTGTATTTGCCTTGGCTGAGGGCCTCTTACCTCAAACATAGCTGAGGGCCCTGAGGGACAGATTGGCCATGTCTGATTTCTCAGAAGTAACCCTTACAGTCATGGTTTGATGGAACTTAGCCCATCTATGTGAACACTATAGAAATATACACCATTTACTTACAGTTAATAAGAATTTTATGGAGTGGATGGAAATGACTTGTCAAGTGGCAGCTGTGGGGAGGCTGAGGTAGGGGGCATTTCCTGGTCTTGGTCTCTAGGTGGAGAAGTCTTTCTAAACTCTAGCTTCTTCTGGAATCCTGGCAGATTCCTCCCTGGGGCCACAGTGGGTGGGACCCTCAGGTCAGATCTGGCTCTCTATGGAGGGATAAACATCATATGCATCCTCTCTGACAGTATAAAAACCCAGGACTTAATTCACTTGGAAGAAAAATGAGAATTCTAGTAATGTGGCTTGAATATTTTTTAAACAAAATTAGTGAAACGATAAAATTTGAAGGAACAGTTAAAGCGTTACAAAAATGCATCAGTCAGTGTTACTGAATGGTCTGAATTGTAAATTAACCTACCCTAATGCATATATGTTTCCAGGTACAGGACAAGTTTTAATGTTTAACATACGTTAGTATTAATAGTTTTCATTTCCATAGTAAAATAAGCCTAACCTTTTTAATACAGTTTATCCTCTTAAATTGGCTTAGTACATATAGATAATGTCTTAACAGACAAAGGTATAAAAGAACCATATCAAATTATGTATCACAAATTCTTAATTAATGCAATATGAATTGAGATTAACAAAATTTGGTTTAATTTTCTTTTTCTGGCATAAGTTTGCTGTATTTAAATAATGTGAATTTACAATATATTTTTGTAATGTGTTCATATGCCTCATGTTTTTTAAAGAATACATTTTTTGCTTCATTGCTCATGATCTAGGCAACATAATATTTTTAATCTAGATGTATCTTTACTAAATTAAAATTTGTTTTTGCCTTAGGTTAATTGTATTCAATTAAGTAGCTATTTATGGGGTATTTAGTATGTATAAGGCTTGGTGTTAGCCAGTGCAAGAGCACAAAGATGGATAGGAGATAAAAATATAAATAATGAAATCTCAAAGCTTAATAAGGTGAATGTCATAAGAAGAAAAAAATCTCTGGGTTAAGGGCAGAAAAATAATATCCAGTTGGAGAGTTTGAAATTAGTTCCTTGAGATGAGGTAGTTGGATGGAGATCTGGAAGCATGGGTAGGATCTTAACAGGTAAGACTGAGAAAAAGTATGTAGTGGGGAAGAAGGGCAATAAATTAGGGCTCAGAGGTGAGAGACGGAGTGAATTCATAGAGGAAGCACTCTACTTGAAGCGTAGTGTGAGATCAACTATATGTTGGCAGTCTTCTGTCACCTCAGACCTCTACTGTTTGATTCTGTAGTTTAATTTCAACAACAATTCCTTGAATATCCTCTAAGTGACAAGCTTTGTGCTGAAGAAAAGGAATAAAAAGATGAAAGTGAATAAACACTCTGTCCTGAAATCACTTATGGTGGAGCAAATCCTTTCAAGTATTGTGGTTACTGAAGATATGCTTGGAATGCTGTTGGGATTGAGGGAGCCCCAACCCAGTCTGTGGAATCAGAAAGGGCTTTCCAAAAGCAGGATGTTTGGAACTCAGTCTAGATGGATGAGTAGGAATAATGTGAAAAACAGAAGTGATGTTATTCAAGGCAGATGGAAAATAATCATGAACAAAAACAAAAGGTATGAGAAAATAATCATGAACAAAAACAAAAGGTATGAAATAGCATTTGAATTTGGGAAACTATAAATAGTTCAGGATTTCAGGAGCATTCATTCCATTAGTTTCTAAAGGGTGTCATTATTGCTCCAATATTTTTTATTTTGTATGGTTTTCTGGTTTTTGATGTGATACTGAGATAGGAATATAGTTACTTATGGTTTCTACTGTAGGCCTACACCCTTTACTTGAAGGCTTTGGAGTTGATAGTGGTTTTCCATTCCTGAAATACCTACATATTTATGTTGTGTTTTACTGTTATTCTATCACATAATGATTTGTAACCAAACATCATATATATTCAATGTTCTCTGAATTTCATTTCTTTGACTCAATGAGCCCCATGATTGTATATTATTGGGCAATATAACCAAAAGATGATTCTATATATGAGAGTTTGCAGCATTCCCATCTTCTTGTTTGGTTAAGAAAACCGACTCTTGGGGCTGGCTGTAGCCCAATTGGTAGGGCGCTGGTTTACCATATAGGAGGCCCCGAGTTTGGTTCCCAGGCCTCCTCAAGTGGGCAGACTGCCTTGAGAAGGCAAGCCGCCGCGGGCAGGGCAAACCACCGCAGGCAGGGCAAAGCCACCGCGGGCAGGGTAAGCCACCACGAGCAGGCAGGCCACCGCGTGGTGAGTTGACTCGGCGGGTCACCGCAGCAGGGGGAGACAAGCAGACACAGAAGAACGCAAAAATGAACACAGCAAGAACAGGCAGAAAGGGGGGAGTATGTAATAAATAAAAAATAAATCTTTAAAAAAAAACAAAAGAAAGAAAACCGACTGCCTTGTACATGATTCTGATTACAATTCACACCATCCCCTTAGTATCATGTGCTTCCAGTCCCTTGTATGTTCCTGTATTCTCAATACCTACACCTAAAATCTCCATGATAGATTTGTCTGTCCCTTTAAAAAAACACTGATATTTGAATGAATGAAGAGCAAAAGATATCTCTTCTAGTCTTCCTAGACTATAGTTCTACTCTACCTGGTGTAATAATTCTCTATCTTTGAAATAAGTTTTAAGAAAGTAAAATTTAAATTGACTGACAATTTTTAATGTCATTTAATGACACTATATAACATATATAACATGTACAGCATGTATAACAAAATATGCTCTTCAGTGGGCCCCTAGTTCAGCCCAAGGAGATCCTGAGTATATAAATAGCGGGACTCCATTCACTGCTCGATTTTATGGCAACTGTCAATCATTGTGGAAGCTCAGTCTTCATAGCCCCTCTTTTGTGGAGCTTGTTCAGCTATAATGGAAACTGCTATGTGCAAAAGATGTGAAACCAGGCACCACCACTTCGACTGTGCCTTTGGAGGAGTGAAGGCTTTTATTCTCTTGCTAAATTCTTTCATTATGTTGATTTGCTATTTATTTCAATTTAAGGCAATCTAAATGACATGTGAGCCATTTAAAACTGTCTTTACTCAACAAATAACATAGAAAATTAAGAAAACAATGTGTTATTTAAGTTTGAAGTGTTTCCTTTAGTTATCTAGATATTTGAGCTCCAAGTTGTTTGATAATTGCTTCATGTTCAACTCCTGCACGTATAGATACAGTAAAAGAGAAAAAAAAACAACTCTATCTTTTGAAATGTTCATATTTTCCTCTTATGTCAACGTGGATATGTCACAATATTTTTTGTTTTATGGGACTCATTTCCAGTTGATGCAGAATTTTAAAGTGAAGATAATCACAATAATTAAGGACTAAATGTGTAAATGAGGGCCTGATTCAAGTTATTTAATTAACACAGATTTATGGAAATTTGGCAACTGGAGGATTAAAATATGGATTTTAATCTAATCTGTTTCTGTGCTTTTCAATCCCCCTAAACTATCACCAAAGAAAGACAATAGTAGAGATTTCGAAATATGTAAAAAAAATCAACATGCTAGTTGCTATTCCTTTGTAACTTGTCTGGTCTGATACTATTGCATGGGGAAGTCATCCTAGAAAATTCTTGTAAATGTTTCCTGTGAAGGGGAAGGGAGAAGGTGGGGAAAAATGCCTCTCCTCACCAAATACAGCTCTGGTGTTGCAGATATAAACTTCTTCAGGACAGGCCCAGCCCTCTAGTGTGAACAGGAATCTGGCAGGCCTGGCCCAGCAGCCCTAGAACCAGGCAGTCACTGCCTTTTATGTACTATTACCACATGCTAATCACTTTATTTCTCCTAGTCAATGTTAAAAGCTATGTAAAAAAGTCTAAATGGCAGCCACTAACTACATCTTCTACTCCAAGAGACTGTAACAGAGTCTGACCAATGCTTTTGTTGGGATGTCTTTTACAAATTTTCCTTCTTCTCTACTCCCACTACTACCACCTACCCTTTTTAGCCCCATAGAGTGACAAGCTGAATTTCTGGATTCAGGTCTAAATCTCTACCATTTACTGCCAGAGTGATCTTCCTTAAACATTTGCTTTCCCTTTGCTTTGCTCGGTTCCTTGCTCCCTACAGTGGGAGAGAAACGATACTTTCTTAAGGTCAAATGAATCAGTTGATCTCTAATTCCAAACTGAAAGAATAATGTTAAGCTGATGTGTTGGTGGTACCATACAGCACTTCTCTAAATATACTGAAATCTCAATAGAGGAACCTAGTATGGATGGCCTCAGTGGGAGGAAGTGGGGCAGTGAGATAATGAATGCTTGTTTGGGCATTGAATCTGAAGTGCCAGGAATTCATCTTGACCAACATATCTAAAGTTGCTAATATGGATTTGGAGCTTATCAGGGAGGTCTGGGTCATGATAATCCTTAGGTATTGTATTAGTTTCCTGTAGCTGCCGTAACAAATTTACACAAACTTAGTAGCCTAAAACAACAGGAATTTATTCTCTCATAGTTCTGGAGGTCAGAAGTCTAAGCTCCAGGTGTCAGCAGAACCATGCTTTCTCCATCAGCTCTGTGGAAGGAATCCATCCTTGCCTCTTCCAGCTCCTGGCGGTCCCAGGTGGTCCCTGGTTTGTGGCAACATAACTCCAATCTCTGCCTTCCTCTTCGCATGGCCTTCTCTCTGTGTCTCTGACTCCTTTTTGTCCAAATCTTGTGCTCCTTTCTCTCATAAAGACATCAGTCATTGGACTTAGGGCCTAAATCCAGGGTGATTTCATCTTGAGATCCTTAACTAATTACATTGGCAAACACTCTGTTTCCAAATAAGGTCACTTTCTGAGGTTCTGGGTGGACATAAATTTTGAGGGGACACTATTCAACCCACAGCAGGGATGGTTAGGGGTTTACATGCTAGAAGGTCAAGAAAGAGTTTGTAGGGTAAAGAGAAGGGGGCTAGAGCAGAGAATTATGGGAACCACTGATAATGAAGGGATAGATGGAGGAGGAAGTAAGGGGATTGATCAGACAGGAAGAGGGACAACCAGGAGAGAAGAACTCAGGGAAGCAAGGAAGGAGAACATTTCATGAAAGAAGGAATATTTATCAGGCCCACCCTTTTCGAGAATCTTGTTGGAGAAAGAAAGGAGTCAACAGTAAGTAATGGCAGATAAGGCAGAGACCCTTTAAAGATATCTAAGAAAGCCATAAGTAGGCTGGTATAGTCAAGTGGTTTTTAGGAAAATTAATCGGGAGAATGGGAAGAAAGAAATACAGAAAGCAAGTAGGGAAGTGAGGTTAGCAATAAAAAAAAAAAAATTGGAGGGACTTTTCATTCCCAAACATTTCTTCCATCCTCAGCCCACATTTAGCTCCAGACCAAGACATATCTCTACATTCTTTGTCACTATTTCAGCCTCTCAATTTAAAAAAAATTTAAATGTCTACACTAAGTCTAAGGCCAAATCTTCATTGTTCTATGCTGCTCTCGGACACCCATTTCTCCATTCCCCACCATTCCCTGTCCTTCACCTTGGTATGCTGCTTGCTTCGATCTCTTCTCTGGCCTGTGTAAAATGTACCTGCCAGATGCACATTTCTGCTTCATACATACTAGGTCCATTTTTCTCACTGCCATCATTAGCATGGTAATACTCTCCTTACCATTACCTAGCATGCTCTCCTTAGGTAATAATTCATATCTTTTCCACTCTACCCTTATCTTTTCTTGACTGCCATTTTGATCCTTCTTTTCCATTTCCTCTACTCTTGTTCCACCTTGCTTTTTGATTCCCTGGAAGTTTGTCACCTAACATTTTCTGGAAGTTTGAGAAGTCATCTTTCTGAGGCTCTCTTGTCTATTCTCTCTTTCTTCAAACTTGCTTGTCCATTGTTTTTCATTAATGAATTCCTCAATTGAAAAAGAGAACACATTAATGTCACTTTAATGTTTTGATTTAGATTACCTATCTCTTGTTCAAACATTACATTTCATGCATATAATTCAAAATGTTTAAATGACTTTTATTTGTCAAATTCAGTCCAGGTTCTCACACACACAGAGGGAGAAGAGTTCACCTACAGGATATGATTTGAAGGGTATCCTAAGCGCTGGTAACTTGTCACAGTTGCTTAAATATTTACTGCTATCTTTCCATTGAATTAAGTCATTTTACTTCTTAGAATGCTAACATAATTCCTTAAGCCACTAGTAGCCATTAGCAAATCAACCAGGGTCATTTTTGTAGAAGAAGGTGTTTTAGTTTCCTAGGCTACTCAAGCAAATACCATGAAATGGGTTGGGTTAAACAATGGGAATTTATACATTCATGGTTTTGAGGTAGGGAAAATATCCAAATCAAGGCATCATCAAGGTGATGCTTTCTTCCCACAGACCAGCTGCTGGTGATCTTTGGCTTCTCTGACACATGGCAAGGCACATGGTAGCATCTGCTGGTCTCTCCCTTCTCATCCGGGTTCCATTGATTTCAGCTTCTTGCTTCTGTGACTTTTTCTCTCTGTGTGTGTCTGAATTCCATTCTCTTAAAAAGAACTCCAGTAATAGGAATAAGACTCGTCCTGACTGAGATAGGGCACACCTTGACTGAAGTCGGCTCATCAAAAGATCCTACTTACAATGATTTTGCAGGAGTGGGTTAGATTTAAGAACAAGAACCTGATTTTCTGGGGATCATATACCTTCAAACTACCACAGAGGGTAAGGGTAAGAAGAAATAAGGTTTGATTAAGACAAGAGAAAACATGGTCTAGAACCAGGGAAATTTCTCAAAAAGGGAAAGCTCTGGGGCCACTAGAGTGAAGGGCCCTGAGCAGCAAATCTCAGAAGGAGCACACAGGGTATCTAAACAGGGGAAGGGGTTGAGGGCGGGGATGATGCCAATAGCAGGAAAGTACATTGAAGTAAGACAAGACCAAAATGAAAAGGAACTACTCTTACATCACCTGCTTGCCTCAGTGAATAAGAGGCTATTTTGAAGACTTCCTTTTTGTCTTCTTTTTTCAGAGGGATTTATTTCCATTTCCTTTCAGATAAATATTTCCCGAATTACTTGATAAGGGCAGAAAGAGCCTAACCTTTATTGAGTCTCACTCTTCCATGCATCACACTGTTTGCAGGGTAAACTATGTGAGACATAGTTCATTTGTTTTCTCATTCACCCATTTATGCATATACTCATTCATTCCCTTAAAAATATGTATTGAGAACGTGATGTGTGCAAGGCACTTTGGCACTTTGGTTAGAATAGTAAGTAAGACAGATACAGCTCCTGTTCTACTGGAGCTTTAAGTAGTTTAAAGTAGTGTGTGTAGACAAATAGAAAGGCAGTTAAGTCCAGTGTGATAAGTGCCATAGTCAGAGAAGAACAGGTGCTGCCTGAAACACAGAGGAAGGGCACTCAGCCCAGATTAGGAGCAACAAGGAAGACTTTACAGTAGCAATGACATCTTAGCTGAGAACTTGAAGAGTAGGTGCTGACCACACAAAACAGGACAGAGGGGCAGAGAAGTGAAGGCAAAGGAGCAAAAATATTCAAAACTAGAAAACAAGCCCTGTGTCACTCAAGGTGAGAGAGAACATGGTATTTCAAAGATGTGAACAATGTTGCCTGTGACTGGAACACAAAGTTGAGGGGTTAAGTAGGGAAAAAATGAGGCTGGGGCCCTATCATGAAGGCCATTTATGAACAATGCTAGAAATTTATATTTATCCTGGTAGCTCATGGCCCCCTTACAGGATTGGGTGTCCTAAATTTGAGGTTACTCAACTGTGACACAAGCTCACTATGCATTCAGCTTCCACCTGGAGCACTCACATGGAATTTAGGAGAAAGTCGCACCAATGCCAATGGTGATGGGGAATTGTGGAAAGGTTTTAGAAAGAAAAATGAATTGATCAGATTTCCTTTGTAGAAAGTTGGTACTATCTGAAAGTGGAGAATGGATTAGGAGGAGGGGAACATAGGAGACTGGAATACTAATTTGGAAGTCCTTATGGCAGTGATGCTTGCCAGCGATAATGGCGGTCTAAATTAAGTTAATAGAAGAGGGGATTAATTCAACAGATATTTAGTAGATATAATCACTAGGACTTAGTTGTTTATCAGATAAAAGAGAAAAGATAATAGTGATTTCCAAGTTTCTGATTTGGGCATTGGATGAGTAGTACTATTTTTCAGTGAGATGGAGACCACTAGAGAGAGAGCCTTCTGTAGGGAGAGTGCCTGTGAAACAACTGAGTAGAGATGCCCAGAAAGCCTTCAGATGAAAACTATGATGCTCACCAGAGAGCTAGAAACCAGAAATATAGGTCTGGGGGGTCGTCAGTCTATAAATGGCCACTGAATGTGGCTCACTCAGACCAATAATGCACAAGAATCCAGGACTAGACTATTAGCTCAATAAGAGCAAGAACTTTGTGTCCGTTAACTAGGACCTAGCATAGTGGCTTGCCTATGACTTCATGAACAAAACAGTGCCTGTGAAACCTCATGGTAAATTATAAAGGACTGTGTACAAGTGTTTGAGGTTAATACGGATTATAATGTAGTCAAGTCGTTTAGACATGCTTGAATAACCTTTCAGTAGCTACATATTAGGCCTATTTCTGAAATATATGTATCACATTTTTGTTTTGACTAGTTTAATGTTTTCCATGTGACTATTAATATCATCTGTTTAACATACTGAGTAGAATGTAGCAGCATCAAACAAATGTGGATTCAAATCCTACCATTTTGGTCAAGTTACTTTAGCTTAGAGTGCCTCAATTTCCTTACCTATGAAATGGGCTAATAGTATCTATTTCATAGAACTATTGATAGAATTAAATGAAATAATACTCATAATATATATAGTACCCTGGATCATAATAAGTATTCTAAAAATATTATCTATCATCATCAACTATCATTATAATTAATATTAGCATTATTGAAAAATTCATTGAGGCAGCAATTCTTAATGGTGTTTCTACATGTCTTGTGATAGATTTTTTGTCCCAGACTATGTTTCTTCAAGGATGTTTTTAGTAAACAGCCTTGAAAGATAGAGTAATGTCTCCCTCAGGACAGAAAGCAGATTTGTTATCCTTACCAGGATAATAAAGATAATGGCTCCCCCCCCAGAACAAAGGTTGGATAGATTTGCCAGCAGTCCCATTATAAAATTAGTATTCCTAAATTTGAGGTTCCTCAGCTGTGACACAAACCCACTATGTGTGCAGCATCTACCTGGGTTGCTCTGCATTGCCCCCATGGGACTTAAGGGGTAAAGGGACCCAAGGCCAACATGAAGCTCATATTGCCAGCTGTGCCCAGAATAATATATGCCTTCTGTCTTTCACCAAGAGCCTTGCATCTTCTGCCAGCATCATTGAAACTGTGGTAGGCTAACTTGTTAGCTTGCAAGCAGGGTAAAATCTCATACCCTTCACAGTTCTTGAAAAAAGTTGTCTTTTAAATGTAGACATGTATGTTGTAAAGCCTTGACACTGGTGTTTTGTAAGGCACTGATTCCCAATCATAACACTAAATACTTTTCTGCAATTATAATCATGGACAAGATATAAACAGGAATTCATGAAACACTATAAAGCAGTTTATTTTCACTCTGAATAATTCAATCTTTTTTGCATTGTGTTTTAAAATTTCCTCCTTTAGCCACAAATTCATGAGGGACAAATGTATGTAGTACAAATCCTTACTATCTAAACAATATTGAATATCACAAGTATACATTGAAATCATGCAAGAGTGTTTTTAGTATTGACAGCAGTCATTGACTAGAGAGCATAGATCAGAGCAGCTATTGGTTTACAAATGCCACCTGTGTGTTCATGCAGACAGTAACAATTGTGTATTTATTTATATATCAGATGATCCCCCATTTAACTTCCTACTTTATTTTCAGATATGGATATGTAATTTCTAAAAGGCACCAATTGTGTGTGTGGGTGTGTGGGTGTGTGTGGGTGGTGGGCGGGGGGGGGATGTAAAACATCTAGTTACGTCTCAGAGCACAGTTTAGGGTATGCTTTATAAGAAAAAATAATTTAAAAGTCATTAAAGAAGATGAGGAATGTTTGGCTGGATCAAATGTGAGCAGATTATATCCAGTATGGAACACTGATTTTGTTAACTACAAAAAAGGAGGCAAAATTCAAAGACAGAAAGGGAAAAGAGGATTGCATATAGGCCCAAGATAGCAAATAAAATATGCAGGGGACAGATCCTACTTTAGTAGTCCAAGACAAGAATATAAGTGCAGGAGAAGTGAAAGATCCAGTGTGTTTTAATAGAAGGAGGTGGAAATACAGTCCCGGATGGAGAAAAATAAGACCCTGATCAGGCAAGGTTTCCTAGAGCAAGGGCCACTAACCATGTGTAATGGTAAGGCTAATGTGTCAACTCAACTAGGTAATGGTGCCCAGTTGTTTGGTCAAGCAAGCACTGGGCTAATTATAATACAAGGGCATTTCATGAACATTGATCACAGTGAGTTGATTGCATATGGCTGATTACATCTACAATCACATGAGGAGATTGCCATCAGCAATGAGTGATGTCTCATCCAATCAGTTGAAGGCCTTAAAAGGAGAAGTGATTTCAGCATTCAGAGAGAGAAGTCCCATCTCTACTTCAGATAGCCAGAATCTCCTGGGGGACTCATCGAGGTCCTTCATCAGAGTCTCTGGCTTGCAGCCTGCCTTGAGGAACTGAGATTTGTACATCCCCATAGTAATGTGAGACAATTTTATAAAATCTCATACTATTTACAGTGACCTCTGGTCAATTCTATTTCCCTAGAGAACCCTGACTAATGTACCATGTTAAAAGCAGAGTTGACCATGAATGCATGAGAGCTTAATCCAGAATCCAGAGGGGTGACTTGGGAACCCAAGAACCTAATTTCTGCAAATGCCAGACAACAGTAATTCATTCTAGTAAAAGGGGGTGAAATAGGAGGAAAACTACTAAGAGTCTGGCAAAATGTCTATGGTATAGGAAAAAAACATCCCTGTATTTGAGTCATTGGTACCAAGCAGAGACATTTTAGTGTTCTTAAACCACAGGTGTCCCTTTCTGTGGCAGAGGTGAAACCTAAACTAAATTGAATGAACGTTAAACTGCACTAACAGTATTTATATATTGAGTTTGAAGAATCAGGTATACTTCTAGGGCATCGGTAGGCTATAGAAAGACCAGTGTGATAGAAAAGGATCTGCTAAGAGAATGAGAGTTAGGAGTTCAGATTTTGGTCTTTGTAGGCTATATTTTTCTCCTTCTTATCCCTGGGTGGCAACAAAGATTGGGTAATAATAAAAGTTGCTTATTTTTGGAGACATAACCAAAATCTAAAACACTATCATGTTTAAAACAAAATTTCAGGCATTCTTTTACTTGTACACTCCATCTTTGTTTACCATTCTCTTAGAGAAAGCATCTTGTCATTATATTCCAGGCAAAGCTGTTAACAGGGAAACTCAAATCCATACCCTAGACCTAATTTTTAATACAGTTTCCTCTTTGATCTACTGTATCCCTGAATTTAATTATGAGGTCTGACTTGATATCCTGCCATTGTATCTTTTTCTCTACTTTGCTCTTTCTGTAGTTTGAAAAAAAAGAAAAAGAAAGAAAAAAGGAAAATGTTCTTTTTTTAAAAAAAAAAAAACAAAAAACAAGCTCATTTTAAGCTAGTTCATTGAAAGGTGTCACCTTCTACTGCTTGTTGCTCCTTGGGTCCTTTTATTCTTTGTCTCCTGAACTGACACAATTACCACCTCTACATTCTGCAAATATAGCTTGCAGAGCGAGTTTCCTAGGAAATATAATTTTCAAAAGTGCCAGACATAAGAATTACTCTAAAGCCATTTGATGAGCTCTCTGTTACATCTTCTCATTTGCTTCCTTCCCAAAGAGATTTTTGATTTTTGCCTGGAACATGCTTATCAGCTTAAAGGTATGCAGCATCATTATGTTACAGAGATTTTCTTCTGCAGCTGCAAGTGCACTAACCTTGAATGAAGCAGTTGCTAATCATGTTGCACTAAGCAAATAAAAGTCAAAACCGACCTAATCTTGCTTGCCTAATATCAGTTTCTGCAGACTTCACGTGTAACGTTCTAATCACTGGCGCAAAACAGCCAATTAATTTGCTTTCCCTTCGTGTTTTTACTGGCCAAGATGCATAGGGGAGCAGTGCGTTCAGTCATAATCATGCTCCACAAAGATGGGAAATGTTCCCTTTGAGCTTCCAATCATTAGGCCAACTGAAGTGAAGACAAGCCCATTGACAAGTGAGAATGGCAATAATTTATTTTCTATTGATGGGTTGTGACAAATCATGTCGAACCAGTGGCTGCATACTGTGGGGCTCTGCTAAGGAAGGACTGTGATGGGCAAAGATGAAACCCTTCACACCTCATTTAGTCCAAATGTAGCCACCTGGGTGGTGAATCGGTTCAACATACCAGCCCAGGCATTCCAGCACAAAATTAGATCGCTAACAGGCAGGCCATACAGGGGTTCCTACAAGGCATTAATCAACCGGGTTGAGCTGTCAAAACGCAGAGTCTGAAATTAAGAAACACCAAAAGGATGAAAATGTGGCAATGCTGTCAAAAAAAATCAAGAATGTGATTCTTACTGCAGGATTCTAGGCACCATTTAAAAAAGCTTAGAAGAAAAATGAATTATAAAGGGGTAAAGAGAAGCATTACCCTGCTGAAATTTTTCCTAAGTTTTTTACACTTGTTAATTAGTAAAAACAGCATGAAGATTTGTGTAAGGATGAGATGAGACCTCCCCTTTATAATTTAACACTAACAGGTCAGACTACACATAAGTCCTCCTGCCGCCCCACAGCACAGTTCATCTCTTATTTAAATTTCTTTTCTACCCAGTCCTACTGATGTGCGGAGCATTTGATGTCTCAAGCTGCTTCTGAATACAGACACTTCAGACTCTGCAGAATTCTTGGGCTTGCACAACGTATTTTCAGAACACTGTTTTTGGTAGAAGAGAGATTTCTAGAATCTGGAGATTGGGACTGCTTATCTGCGGGGGGTGGGGGGGGACTTTCTTTTAAGAACACGTTGTCTGTTTTCATATTAGGAAAAGCATTTGATGCTGTATACAAATCCAAACAGCCAGACTTTCTGATACTAACCAAATTTTCACTGCTCAAATACATGCAAAGTTTCTATTATCTAAAAATATAGAGTCAAAATCCTAAAGAACTGCTTTGCAGGCCCCACATGGTGTTTCTCAAAGTGTGGTCTATGGACCACACATGTGAGAATGATCTAGAGTGCTCATTGGAAATGCAGATTCTCAGACCTACCTCAGGCCTACAGATGTCAAATCCCTGGGGATGGGCCTGGGAACTGGAATTTTTAACAGGATCCCCAGGGTGATTCTGATGTACAGTGAAGCCTGAAAACTACTTTTTCTTAAATGAAAAAAACCCAGTCCATTTTCGAGTACAAACCCTTGCTTCTTTCCACCATTGTCTAACACATCTCCCCCTCAGACAACCCCGAGCTCCATTGGTTCACAAATACTTGCACATTTCCATGTCTTTGTTCCTCCTATGCCCTTCATCTGCAATGCCCACCCTACCCCCAGCCCCATCTTTTCCATCCATTGCTATTTAAATCAAAAGCTCACTCCTACATGACGCCTTCTTTATTACTGTCAGCTAGATATAAAGACTCTGGTCTCCCTGCTATTCTTACCTTTCCTTTGTACCTTTCATAGCATCACCACCTTTTGCCTTCTATTACTGTTACCTATACACATGCTTTATGTCCCAATGACTAAGTTGTTCGCTCCCTGATGCTAATGTCTTATATATCTGTTTATACCTCGTAGCACCTAACTCCTCACTGCCTTGTACCATATGTACAGTAAATGTTTGTAAAATTGAACTATTGAATAATAGATGTTAGTTAATTCACACCCAAGCTTTGTATTTTTTTAAGTCATTCACAAAAGTAAGATCTCCCTTGCTGAGTGTAAAGAATTCATATTAGAATCTCTGAGCGGGTCTCTCTGAAAGCAAGAATACATGAAGTCTGTTATTTGGTTTATTTTGTTATTTGTTTGCTTTTGTCCACAGTTTGTGGGTGAAATGTTACTCTAGTTTAGATTTTCCAAAATTACTTTAATGATATCTTCCCTGAAAGAATATATGTGAATATTTTAAGTCCTCAGCTGAAATAGATATATGAAGTAGGTTAATTATTCTGGGAAAAATTGCTTTAAAGTATCTACCTACAAACCATTTGTTTTGTAAATATTTCAGATATTCATAGCTTTTTTAAAAGACTTATTTTATTTACTTTATTTTTTTCTTTATTTATCCCCCACTTCCCCCAGATGGTTCACTTTTCTGTCTGCTCATTGTTCGCTGGCCTTCTCCAGGAGGCGCAGGAACTGAACGTGGGACATCCCACATGAGAGGGGAATGCCCAACCACCTAAACCACATCGGCTCCTCGTCTCTCCTGGCTCATGGACTCTGCTTGTTGTGGCAGGGGCAGAGTCTAGATTGTTGCGGCGAGAAGCGGTGTCTGCTTATCTTCCCTCAGTAGGCACCGGGACCAAACTGGTACCTCCCATGTGGTAGCTGGGTGCCCAAGTGGTTGAGCCACATCTACTTCCCTAGATAGTCATGGCTTTTTAAAAATCAGGAACTATATAGCTGACATATTTAATAGCTTTGTGCAATGATTAACCAATAGTCAATGGCTGCAATTGTTTGACTACGTCTAATGTAATTTAATACCCTCAACCATAATATAGCATAAAACATGGGAGCCATAGTTTGAATTTTGTTTACCTGAGGAACAAGTTCTGCCTGGTTTGTAAGGCAAAGAAATGTTTTACCATGAGCACTACCCCCCTCCCCCATAACCTGGAAGTATAAGAAACATTAGAAAGAAAAATGGGTGAATGCTATCATTTTTGTCATTCTTGAAAGTATGTCTCCTCAATCCATATTATAAAAGTTAAAAAAAAAAAAACTTTACCTATGATATTGCCATTTGTTTAGGTACCACAGAAACATAGGGAAAGAAATTTTGAAGGATACCTGAGAGTATTATAGTTATATAAAAAAATTAAGCCAACTCAAGTTGTACCTGTTCTAATCAGAAGAATAGCCCTTTATCTGTCTTGGTCTTCAGTTACAAACACTCTACAGGAGAGGATCAGGAGTTGAAGAGATGCCTCCCACTTTACTTCAGTGCCAAAGATAATTAGGGCAGACTAGAGCCAGGCAGAACTGATTGGAAAAGTTCTGAAGGTTTGGAAACTAGTCTTAAAAAAAAAAAAAAAAGTGATGTGTAAGCTTCCCTCTTTCTGACATCTCAGGTTGTTTTAGGACTTATGTTAAAATTGCTCTCTGGGGACCATGCATTTCATAAATGTTTCAATTGCTATTTAGTAGTCATCTCAATGGATTTTGCTTCAACTCAGTTGATAATTATGATAGAACAAAGTATGATATGACATTTTTATTTGTGTTAGAGTTCTTGGCCATGGGTACCTGGGGAACCCCAGATGTAACTAAAACCTAATTAGAAGAAAAGAACATTGCTGACTCAATATCTGAATTGGAAAGTAAAAGAAATACAGCAATCTCTAATATAACATAATGTATTATAACAACATAATATAACAAATAAAATAACTTCAAAATAAATAATGATAATAAATAATAAACAATACAGTCAGTGAAACATGCTCTCCAACTCCTCCAACCAGAAAAGAACAGCAATGTGGTATTTTCTTAAAAAAATAAAAAACAATTGATTTCACCTTCTGCTAATTCCTCTAGTCAGTGCGTATATAATTCTTAAAACTGTTTGCTTTGGGATGGAAATGGAAAGAATGAAAGGTTATTCCACAAAAGATTGATGAACAGTGTTGAGACTTTATAGGGAAACCTGAGGGAATGTGACAGACAAGCACATTGAGAAAGTGAGAGATGAGATAATCCAGCCCATGGTATGAGTTTCAGAAAACCTTTGATGTTTGAGAAATATTTGGACATTGGACTTCATGATATTCATGATATAAGAATTCGAAGAACTCTTGAAGAAGAAAATAATATTAACATTTCAGGGAGGCTTCTTTGAAGAAGCCACAGGAAACAAATAGCAAACAAAAAAACCACCTGTCTTTTCGAAGTTATCAGGTCTATCCTGCTCCAGGATTACTGATCAACAGAAAGAAGCCAATTCCAATCTACACAAAAAAGCTGGAAGAGAAAGGAAGCACAATCAAAAGGCAGATAAAGAATATACAACTGAAGGGGAATGCCACAGAGAAACACAGGAAGTGTTCAAAAAATAATTCTCCACTGTCTCAAAGAAATTACAAACAAGATTTCTTTAAAACAAACAATCAAAGAAGAGTTTAAAAAGTGATACAATGAAATGTTAAAAGAGGAAAACCAAGCTGGAAAATTCAAGAAAGAAATGAAGGAGAAACTGGAAATCATTACAGAAATGAATGCCCTGTTAGAAAGAACAAAAAAAAATAGAATGTTTAGTTCTTAAAGCAAAGTCATGTAGGTTAGAATCAAGAAATAAAATCATGGAGGACAAATCTCACAAACCAAAATAGGGGAAAAAAGAACAATGAAAAATGATTATAGAGAAGATAAGTATCTCCACTGATACAGGAAATGCAATAATCACAAAATTAGTGTTTCTGAAGAAAATAGTAGAAAAATGGAACAAAAGTACTCTAATACATAAGAAAATTTCCTGAAGAAAGATTTGATCATGTATATTGCAAGGGCCCTTCAAATCCAAACAAAACGTAGTACAATATAACCAACGCCAAAACCTATGCTAATACAATTTCTGATCTTTAAGGGTAAAGTTATGTAGGCATCCTTACTGAAAAAGTACATCACATAAAAGGGGAAAGTCAAGTTTGTCTTAAACTTCTTTAAAGGGCCCGGCTAGATAGCTCAGTGGATAAAGAGCTCGCCGGTGTACCACATGGGAGGCCCCGGGCCCGGGTTCGGTTCCCGGGGACCTCTCCGAGCGGGCAGACGGCCTTGAGAAAGGCAAGCCGCCATGGGCGGGCCGGAGCCGCCGTGGGCAAGGCAAAAAGCCACCACGGGCAGGGCTGAGCCCCCACGGGC
>PVKH010008073.1:0-19733 GCA_004027955.1 Chaetophractus vellerosus | reverse complement strand
GAAGCAGACATAGAAAAACACAGAAGAATGGACACACAGCAAGAGAGCAAGCAGAAAGGGGGGTGGGATATGTAATAAATAATAAATAAATCTTTAAAAAAAAATAAAAAATAAAAAGAAGGAAAACTTCTTATTTCTTTTTTCATTTCATTTTCCATTATTTCATTTTTCAAAAGGGCATTTTAAACCCCCAAAGTAGGAAAGCTCAGAATGGCAGACTTTACCAAGAAGGAGCTTTTAGTAAATCTGGAATCGTTTCTTAAAATATGGATTTGACAACTGAAAAAGACTTCCAAGTTAGTAGCATCGAGTGCTACACGTATATGGTGGAAGATAACACTTCCCAGGTTACCTGGGACCAAAAGGGGTGGCACGCTACGGTGGTTGGGCGTCTGGGGTCTGCAGCCAGGCAGGCCCTGACTGCACTCAACCTTTCGGCACCTCAGTCTCCTACTCTGTAAAATGGGATGACCTCAGAAGCTTCTTGTTCCGTAAGCATATGAAGCACCTAACGCATCACCTGGCACATAGTACGTACTTAAAAAATGCTAGCTAATTGTGAATTTCTAAATGTTCAGACAGTATGCCCCAAAGAACGTAAAAAAACAACAACAACAAAAAAAACCCTCTCTGTCAGATTTCGTTTTCCCTGGAACTCTGTGGGGAACCTCCTTTTTTTTTTTTGAGATATCAGAGCCAGAGATTGAACCCGGGACCTCATATGTGGGAAGCCGGTGCTCAACTACTTAGTCACATCGGCTCCCCTGAGTTGGTTTTTTTCCTTGGTTTGCTTGTTGTTTGATTTTGTTTTTATGAGGCACCAGGAACTGAACCTGGGGCCTCCCACGTGGGAGGTGGGAGCTCAACTGCCGGAGCCACCCCCCCCATTCCCGGGAACCTCCATTTTTATCTCCTCAGCCCTGTTTTCTCAATGGGTGCCTGATGTGTGAAGCAGTCTGAATTAATAATCTCTCCAGGGAGATGTGTTTGAAAGAAGCAGGATTAGTAAGGGTGGACAGGGTGATTTATTTCTTGTTTATTTAGCAAGCCTTTCTAAATGTACCTCCCTAGTCGACGTGCAGGCTCATATTTTCTAAGCTTTGTGCTAATACAAAGTTTTTGTAACAACCATACAGTCAGTAAAAACCAAATTCAAGTTTACAGACTGAAAGACCAAGGCACAAAATAATTGAGTGACTTGCTTCCCATACGACTAGCTGACATATTATTGGGACCATCTGCTAAGTTCTTAATATTTATCTTCACACATATGATCCTCACGGCAACCTGGGAGGTTGGCACTATTTCATTCCTATCTTACGGACAAGGAAACAGGGGCACAGAGAGATTCGGAAACTTGCTCGCCGTTTCCCAGCTGGTGGGTGGGGGCGTCAGGCCCCAGGGTGAGCCCATGTCCCCGAGTGTGGCTCCTCGGGGAGCGAAGCGCAGCCTGGGCTACTCAAGCCTGTGGAGTCCTAGCCTCCCCCTCAGCGAGGCCCTTTTCCACGACTGTGCGAGTATTTCTTCCTTTGCATCTCTCTCTCTAACCTCAAATTTGTAAAAGAAAGACAAAGAACAAGAGCTTCTCCGTGTTTCTCATATCCCTACTGTCTCCTCCTTCCCAAGTAGTGCCACCACCCATGGCAAAATCAGCAGAAGACCCTCCAAGTGGGACCCTCTTACACTTAAGAGCAGCCCCATGGGCTGGAATTCGGGGTGGGGTAGGCAGCCATTCTCTAGCACCTGTGAGCCCCCACATCTCGTTTCTCGTCCCCATCACAGCCTGAGCCCAGGACACAAGCCCGAGGCAGCCTCTGCCCCTCCCGCCGCCCAGAGCCCCACTGAACCTCTTTGTTCCTGCTGGATTGTCTCACAAAGGTCTGCTTGTTCCATCTTCCCATCTCCTCGTTGTTCCAGTCCAACTGGAGAGACAGGGACGAGGGCAGAGGAGGACAGTGAAGAATTGAGCTCAAGCTCTTTGTGGGGGAGGAGACAAAAACCTCAGGACGCCTGTCTGTTCTCTCTATGCTGGTGGAGTAAACATTCCCTTAAGACGTTTCCAAACGCCACACTTTTGCCTCTTTTTGTGTCCTTTGATCAACTGCATGTTTATCGATTGCTCGTCCATCTGGGGGAAATGTCTGCAGTGTGAGTTCATTTTGGGCATAGGAAGCTGTAACATGCACACGAAACCCAGGCTGACTGAGGACAGGGTGAAAGAGAATTCTTACACACCCTGCTCTCTTGGCCATTAGGGAGGCAGAGAGGAGCCTCCTGTAGAGAGAAGTTGCCGAAAGACACGAGAGTCATTTATTTGGGCAGAGAAAGTTAATTTTGAGGCTAGAAGTCAAATCCAAAGATCCTGCTCGTTGGAAACCTTCTCTTATTCTTGCACTAGCTTTAAACAATACCGTCAGCTGCTCTGGGCTAGATATTGATGGAGGTAGGTTTGTTTTCCTCACCGTTCCTAACAGTTGAACCAGCTGTGCAGGTAGCCCATGTTTGACCAGTTCTCAGTTATCCCAGCACGTGGCCAGTGCTCTGGGGGGTTGTCTGCCGGGGGAGCCCCTCCCCCACCGTGGAGAAAATGACTGGGAGAAAAGGGAAGGGTGTCGTGGTGCAAGGAGCAACTGCAGCCAAACAAGTGCCAGAGGAGCGGAGAGGAGGGGGCGAGAGGGAGGCACAGGCGGGGCCTGCACTTCATTCTGAAGGGCGGGGACGCCCTCCAAGCGGGAAAGGCATAGCTGTGGTTTTGACTTAGAGCTCTCTGCGCATTTGGGGGATCAGGCCTGGAGGGGGCCCCGCCGGGGGAAGGCCGGGAGGACCCCGTGAGCTCTCCAGATGCGGGGCATGAGGACCTAGGTGATGCGCGGGAGGCGGAGGCTGGAGGCCGGGGCCCAGTCCACGTGCCCTGAAAGCGGGACCGAGAGCCGCGGGCGCACGGGCCGGGGGCAGGGAGCGGGCATGGTGTAGCGCCGCGCTGGCATTTAGGGTCTCCCAGTGACTTCCAGTTAGGACCGAAATAACACACATAGGCCGGAAGCGGCGGGTCCGGCCACGGGGCGGCCAGACCGGGCGGCCCTTGGGGAATCTGGAGCCACCTCCCTGGGCGGAGGGACGGGACCCTGCCCGGCGCCGCCTCGCTGGCCCAGGGCCGTGTTTGAGAGGGCGACAGAGTCCTCGGGGCCTTCAGGGCACTGCGCGGGGCTGCGCAGGTGGTGCTGCCGAGAAGGAAACAGCGGCCCTGAGCCCCAGGGCTCGCGGGCAGGGCCGGGGCGGGGCGCAGTGGAAGGGCCGGTTCCCTGAGGCTAACTGCTGGGAAACGGGCCTCCTGAGCGTGCCATGTGGACACACCAGCCCCAGGAGTCCTTTGCTGGTCGTCTCTCAGACATGCCTGTGTCAGTTCTAGCATGTTCTCCATCTCCATCTTAGACACAGGAAGGGCACGTTTAAGAACTTTTTTTTTTTTTTTCAGAAGGGAAAGAACTCTGGACAATTTTTTTCTGGGGTCCTACCCTCCTCATGGTCCAGTTTAGTGAAAAGACAGTAAAAGTCCACCGGACTTCTCCACGTGAAAGCAGAAACTCCTTCAACAGTATGAATCAACTAAAGAAACGATATATTTCTTTCACATCATCTTTTAAAAGAACCAGCTAGAATTGCTTAGAATAGATAAGCAAATAAACATGTTAAACAAACAAACATATAAACCTGATGCAGTTGCATGATGTATCTTAAATGCAGGAATCTTCTAAACCAAAATTACTGTCTCTAGGGCCATGATATAAATACCCTATGCTTACTTTTCAATTTAGGAAAGAGACAGCACAAGTAATGAGTTGTTAATAGCTTCATAAATACTATGTCTGGAAACAGTTCATGAATATTTGGGGGCTCATTTACTAAATCCTTCATGTTGTTTCAGCCAACTTCACATTTTGTTTGTCACGGCTTAGCGCCCTGTGAAGCGCATTCTTCATGGCGAGATTAAAAACTGTACAGTTTGCATGAGCGTGAATTTAGGTATGAGAGAGAGAGTTCTCCTCCCAGGTGCTAAATAAAATGTGTGCAGGGCTGATATCTTATGTATCTGCATGAAGTTAACTACCAAATATTCTAATGTGAACGGAGGACAAAAAAGCAAACAGCAAATAAATTGGGTAAAACACAAGACCTCCTGAAATTCCCATTTTGCTGACATCCTGTGTGCTGCTACATCTGAAGATGAAGACGTCCTTGCCACTTCCTTTTTTTTTGTTCCAAATCTGTCCTCTGCAGACAAGCTAAGTGTGCACCAAAGAGGAAGCCCACATCTGCAACCCAGGCCATCACTGTGGTTGTGTTTTTACACTGTCCCAAGGGAATGCCGTTTACTCTTCCATTTTGTGTGGGAGGCCAAGGAGGAGGGAACCACGGCTTTTTAATATGTGGACTCTTCTTTGAAGCCTATACGGGTTGTGGCTACTTGAACTATCTCCTGTAAAAACCCAGCCACCTTCCCTTTCTTGACCTATGCCCGATTCTGATCCTAGGCAGCTGCTGTGTTGCTAAGTAAAGTATAGACGAGTTTAAGTAGTTTTATGCTGGATGTTTTAGAGGAGTCCAGAAGGGTATCGGGCCTCCGCATTTTCAGTGTAACAATATTTTTCTGAAATATCTGCCAAGACCGCAGAGAGGATATGCTGATTTTAAGATTAGGGCGCATAAACGGTCATGCTGACTCTGAGCTGTGGTCCCTAGAAACTGACGCCCGGGCGCTCTGGCCACTGTGCCGAGGGGCTGCAAAGGGAAACTGCCGGGAGGCGCGGGTTTCGCTGGCGAACCAAGGGGCGTAAGGCGTGTTCACAGGGCTGCGCCGCCAGGAGAGAACCTGGGCTGTCTGCAGAAAAGGACTTCCTCTCCAGCCCGCTGCTTCTGCGGGAGGCCAGCGGGGGAGGTGAACGCGGTGACCCTCGTCCCACTTCTCGCTCGGTGGGGACCGGTGCATCCTTGTCCCGTGCTCGGGGGCACCGTGCCGCAGGCTGGGGGCTTCAAATAGCAAAGCTGCGCCGGCTCACCGCTGCGGAGGCCACGCGCCTCGGGGGGCCTGCTCCCCCAAGCCTGAGGGGAGAACGTGCTCCGCGCCTCTCCCCTGCTTCTGCAGGCCGCTCGCCGAGCCCACCGTGGTCCTCGGCTCTGGGCCAGCGCCATCCCTGCCGTTTTCTGTCTGAATCTTCTCCCTGGTTATGAGGACACCAGTCATACGGGATGACACCACCTTGCTCCAGGGTGGCCTTGTCTTATTAAGCTCTGCAAAGACCCTGCTTCCACGTAAGGCTAAAGAGCTCTGCAAACACCCTGTTTCCATAAAAGGTCACCTTCACAGGTCAGGGGGTTAAGACTTGGACGTGTCTCTTTTTGGGGACACACCTCAGCCCATGACGTGTTGGTTCCCTTTATGGCAGCTCGTATTATTACATACCTGCGGGCTTCCGCCCGCTTCCATGACTGAGCAGCAGGCTTAGAGCCGGATGGCTGAGTGTGTAGGCTCTGGGGTCCGCTTGCCGAGGTTTAATGCTGGGCTTCGTCTCCTGTACCTGTGACCTTGGGCCCATTATTCACTTCCACGAACCTCAGTTTAGTTCAGTTCAGCCTGTGGAATAGAGCAATGGCAGTACTGGCCCGCGGCGCCGGTGTGGAGGTTACATGCCATAGCAAGTGGCAGGCACCCAGCTCTCGGCAAAGGTCAGCTTTTATTAATAAATGTTTCCTCGGCAAAAGGGAGGCATTTCCCCCTGCTTGTAACTTCAGGTGACACCTCGTCCCTGGCCATCTGCATGTTGGTGACTCAAGTTGACAGAACACTTAGGAGAAGACAGGGATGTTGGGGTGAAGCTGTTTTCCCCCCTCATCTAAAAGGGAGAACAGAAAAAGTGGGGTCTGCTTCTGAAGGAGCCAGGGCCAGCCTTGTTCCGTACTTGGACACTCTGTGTACAAATGCCTGTGACGAGCCCCAGAATTCCTCCTGACAGCTCCCTCAGGTGGTGGGCGAGGGGGCTTTTCTCAGGCCAGGGCTGCAGAGCCCTGCCTCAGGAGACAGAGCCAAGCAATTCCTCTTTTTGGTTTTGTGCTTAGAAAGAGGGGACACACTGCTTGTTTTTTGTTTTTTTTTAAAGAAAAAAAAAATTTTCTGGAACATTAAACAACAGTGTTGTTTGTTTGTTTTAAAAGGGAGAAGAGATCATTTAGGAAGGAAATGGCCTAGAAGGTCCTCAAATTTCACCCTATTATGATAAAAACCTTTTTTCCTCTCTTATGTTCTTTCTTAGACCTTACCATCCTGAGTTTTCTAGGTTGCCTCCCAGGATAAAAGGAATCACAAACCACCTCTCTGCCATGATCTGGAGGCTGAGGGGCTGCAGCTCTGGGGTCCCCCTGCAGTCTGTGGGGGTGGGCCCTGCGGGGCGGAGGCCGGGCTGGCAGCGGGCAGAGGCCCCTTGGGCTCCCCTTGCACTGCCTGGCTGCCACGCCTCTTCCTCGGTGCCTTCTCATGCTTCCAGCTGTCGAGTCAGTGAGCTGCCTTAAGCTTTGCTGAGAACGACGTCAGCGTTGCTCTGAGAACCTGAGAACGTGCCCGAGTCGGGGGTGCCCCTCCTCTCCTCCCGCTTCGGCCCCAGCCGTGCGGCTCTGCTGCAGGGCTTCTTTCTAATTGCTCTCTTCTCCCCCCGCATCTGAATGTCTCATATTTTTCTCACAAACTCCAAATGTTTCCCCTTATCTCTAATTTTTTTCTTTCATAATCTTTTGAGAATTTCTAAATTTTCAGTCAGAATGCTTATCTTCACTTCTCTCTCTCTCTCTCTTTTTTTTTCAGTACCGGAAAACCCCTCCAGCTTCTTTATAGTCTGAGGGCTCCTGACAGAGAACACATGTAGAAGAAGTTTTTGCTTCTAAAGTCGCACCAAAAAAGAAAGTAGCAGCGTTGATCAAAACAGCCTCACCCACAACTTCTCTAATAAAAAAAAAGCAAAGCAAAACCACCACCACCAACGAAATGTTCTCTTCCCTCTAAAAAGCAAACAGCGACAAGAACAAAGCCCACAAGCATGAAGGAGCAGCTCCACCTCTCTATGTTTTTACAGCAAGCTACATTTCAGGAATTCTGTTCAGCGCTGAAAGAGCTTGGACATGCGTCCCGCTTTAAATGACGGCAGGTGTACACGCAGCAATTCAGAAAGGGAGGCTCTCTTTCACTAAAACACACCAACATTTCTGTGGTGTGAAGACCTTGTGTTCTCATTCTCTCATTGGAATTACCCGAATATAAATTAATTTTCCTGGAAAGTTTCCCTCCACACTGGAAGGCTGTGTGATAGTGTAAAAGTGCAAGCAGCCCTGGCACCACACAGGTCTGCGCTGCGCTCTGGCGTCTACTTCACAACCAGCACACTCAAGCCAGCCACTCAGCCTCTCCAAGCCTCAGTGTCCACATCCCCAAAATGAGCCTTTTCTTTTTAGTGTGACTGTTAGGGAGACAATATCAAAGCTTGTAGCACAGGGGTTAGCACATAGAAGGTGCTCAATAAAAGATGACCAATAGTTGTTGAGTGCCTACAAGATGCGAGGGGACAAAACAAGACTGATCTCGTGGCACGTAGAGACGGCAGAGTGGGTGCAGCTAACTAACGGCTTAGGGAGAAGATACTCCTCCCTCGGCGCGATCTTACACATAAGGGTGTTTCCAGGCAGCACCAAACAAAATGCACGGAAATGTTGGCAGCTGTCTGGCAAGCTGACCCAAAGAGAGCCCAGCCCTCTCTCTTTGCAGTTGTATGCCCAGTGGCCCATTCCAGCCTCCTAAGTTTCCAAGGCCAGTCTGTTCTGTCTTTTGGATCTAGTTTCTTCTCCAGGGGAGTTTTACAGTTTATAACATCATCATTTTGACCTGATTCACCACAAAAAAGCCTCTAACCAGGTTAACCCAAGTTCTCATTCAAAACATTTACTGGGCACCTGCTCTGTGCTAGATGCTAGGAATCAAAAGAAGAAAGAGGGGTGCTACAGTAAAGTCCTACCTAGGAAAACAAGGCGAGGGGCTGGGAACAACTGACCATGTGGGTGATGAGCTCAGGAGAAAGATCTGCACCGGGAAGAAATAGCTGGGGGTGTATAGAGGGAAAGGAGAAAGCTAGGAATTGAGCTTGGGAGAAGAGGATGAAAATCCAACAGTAGGCAGAAAAAGAGGAAACCAGGGAGACTGAGATGGAGCAGGCTAGACGTAGAAAGAGAAACAGGAAGCAGTGGTGGCAGGGAAACCAAGGGACGAGGTGTTTTCAGGAGAGAGGGGCCAGGAGTTTCTAAGATGTCTGAGAGGTTAGGTAGAAAGAGGTGTGGCTAACTGAATCGAGACCCTTCTCGCCACTGGTGGCCACGATGAACGTAGCTTCCCTGGAGTGGTGGGGGCACAAATCAGGACCTAACTGGTTGAGGAGTGAAGGGGAGTGGAAGCAGAGGCTAGTGTGGGAAATCTTCCTTGGGAAGGAACGAGAGAGATGGTAAGATGCACAACTAGATGCCCTGTGCCGGGTGGTAGCCAGGGAAGCTACAGGAGGCAGGCCGGTGTCCCGGGTCAAGTAGTCTGTGTGGGCTCTTGTGAAAGCTGACCATCATTTACCTCTGTGTGATGTTGGGCAAGTTGTTTAAGCTGCGGGCCTCACTTCCTTCACCTGTAAAATGGGTTGGTAATAGTGTCTTGTTGTGAAGATTAAAGGGGAATACGGTGTACAGTAAATGTTCAACATGTGCCAGACTTTATGGCTCTAGTCGAAGTGCCGTGGGAATACATTGTAAACTTGGTCGGCTCTGTTAGGTGAGAAGAGTTAGAGGAAAATTGGTAGAGCTGAAACGGAAAGAGTGAATTCATTTTCCCAGGTGGGGAAAAAAATGAAAGAGATCTGAGAAGTGAGTACAAATTATATACAGCCATGCCCCGTTTTATTGTGCTTCACCTCACGTGCTTCGCAGATACCGTGTTTTTCACAAAGCGAAGGTTTGTGGCGACCCTACGTTGAGTGAGTCTGTCGGCTCCATTTTTCCAACAGTGCGTGCTCACCTCGTCTCTCTGTGTCACATTTTAATTAAGGTATCTCTCTATATTTTTAGATATAATGCTATCGCACACTTACTAGATTGCAGTATAGTGTAAACATTTATATGCACGGGGAGACCCAAAAATCCGTGTGACTCGCTTCATGGCAATATTCATTTTATTGCGGTGGTCTGGAAGCAAACTGCAATATCTCTGAGGTGTGCCTATAAGCAAAGACAAGTACATGTGAAATCACGGGTGAGTCTGGTTAACAGCCACGCCAGGGGTTTGGAAAGCTCCATTTCTGAGATATGCACTCCTGAGGTGGAATTCTCTGTTTCACTGTTTTTACTTCCTGTAAAATATTGTACATATGACACAGCTAATAAAGGAAGCCAGTTATTATCTTTAGTGAGGGGAAGAAAGCCATGTCATGAATTTGATTTTGTGTTTTGGTTTAGCTTTCTGTTTCCGAAGCAAATCGCTTGACTTCACGGGTGCTTTCCGTCTTGCATGCGGTCTGTGTATCTGGACCGCGGCTTGCTGGCCTTCTGGAAATTCGCTTTAACTGAATTGTGCTCTGGAATGACGCTACCTGCCTGTGGAATTCATCACAGCATTTGCTGTAAGGATGTTATTGAGAGCGGGCTTCATTATGCTTCTTAGCGTTCTCTTTATGAGGATCCCTTAGCAAAGAATAGTTGTGCTTCTCTTGACCAGTTTGTTTTTATAAAACAGGCACCGTATTGTGTTTTTGCAAAGACTGCTAGAAAGCTTAGAGTGAATTTGGGCTTCCACATTAGCCACTGCATTTCAGATACTGAGCTAATTCCCGGCCCTGTTTGAATTCCGACCCTCTGCCCTCTTTCTCACTTCCTTTACTTCATGTTCTTTCGATGTGTGTGTCTCAAAGCTACCTTAAATTCTTTTTGAATGAAAGTAGCAGTCTAAGAGCAGGAGGTGAGGAGTCCAAACGCTCGGTTTCCAATCCTGGTGTCACCATTTACTGACTGTACAACCTTCATCATGTTATTTCGTGTCAACAAGCCTAAGTTTCCTTAGGGGATAACAGTTTTTGCTTCATAGATATTTGTGAGGATTAAAAGAGGTATGTCATGTAAAACACTGCGCAGAGTGCCTGGTACATGCAGGGGCTCAACAAACTGATGTCCTTATTGTTATCGATAATATATTTTGTTAATTTTAACAGACATTGTGTAAACACACACATGAAAAACATCTGATTGTAACTCCTAGGAAATTAAAATGGTTCTGCCTCCTCCGTGTTTATCTGAAATTCATGTGCCTTGGCCCACATGACCAAGAAGCCAGTGACTGGAGATAGATTTTCAAGTATGAACAGCTCAGTTCGAGGCAAAATATTATCCTCCATGGTTAGCACCCACCAGAGATGGCGGAACAGGAACACAGCACTTGTACTGCTGGTGTCCTGGCTTTCGGCCGGCCCTTCATTCACGTAGCAGTTCCAGAAGTGTCAGTGAGAGCAGGGATCGTGCTCGCTGGCAATTTACATGAAATCCTGCACAGATCACTTTAGAACGGGACTTTCTGGATAGTGAGAAATCGTTCTTAGCGATGTGAAATGCTCGATCTAATTCTGGACAAGCGTGGCCCCACGCTTATTTTTATTTTTTTCTCTTTTTTTCCCCCTGGCCTCGCGTTTAAGGCTATTGGTTTAATTTGACGGGACAATCTGCCCTCAGCGCTTTCCTCTAGTCTTCTTTTTTTCCCAAACAGCCTAATCAATCTACAATGTAACAGTAAAAGATGTGGTTTGTGAGACTCACTCTGATTGTTGTGACGGCAGTAAACGAGCAGTTTACAGTGATACAACAATACTTGTATGATATGACTATTTCTCCCACGTAACTAATGAGAATCCTACGAGCACAATAAAATGTCACCCTGTGTGTCTAGCACCCTGTTTCCTATGCCGTTTCCATCTAGCATATTTTTTAAAGAAATGCAATAATTCTGATGGGTATCACATCATTTATGTACTGTTTTGCCATCTTTACCAAGGTGAGGAGGAGAACATTTTGCCGTACTTATAGGGTTTCATTTTCTTCAATACTATCTAAAAAATCTTTTGGACTGTTCCTTTATTTGAAATAGATAACCTTAATAAATTTATCTTTAAAGCACTATAACTGTAAAAAATAATTCTTACCGACTCATAATGAGGTATTTAAAAATCTTCTGTTGTTTAAAAAAACAATGATAAATTGTACTTTACTACATAAAAAATTTAATTTGAAGGTTTAGCTGATTCTCATCATTAATAATTCATTTACTTGCACTTAGAGTAAACTTCGAATTATTTTAGTTAGCACTGTGCATTGAAAAAATAGAATAGATGTTTATCATTTCAATAGCACATGACCAGTGATCTCCCATTTAAGATTTTACTTGTTGAAACAGAATTCCATCTTGTGACTTTTAAAAAATAAGTTATGGATTTGAGGTCTGTTTTAGTCAGGGTTCTCTCGGGAAACAGAATCAAGAGGAGATACCTGTTGATATAACATTTTATAAGAGTCTTTCACATGACCATGGGGATGCACAAGTCCAGGTTCCATAGGCAGGCTGCAAGCCAGGGGTCCTTGATGAGTTCCTGGGAGAAGTTGGCTGTCAAACAACGAGCTGGGAAATTCTCTCTGAATGTTGAAATCCATTCCCTTTTATGGCAGTCAACTGAATGGATAAAAGCATCATCCATTCTTGATCCAATTTCCCTGATTGATGCAGATGTAATCAGCCATCCATGCAGTAAACTCACTGGTGATCGAAGCCCATAAATGCTCTTGTATTACAATTAGCCCAGTGCTTGCTGGACCTAACACCTGGACACAATTACCTGGCCGAGTTGACACATTAGCCTGACCATCACAAGGTCCAAAGACATTTCCTCCTTTCCTTTCCTCGGTCTTCTTGTGTGGTAATTAAGAAAAAGGAAAACACTCCGGGGAGGCTTTGATTGTATGTTCCAAATTGCCTGCCTGCCATTGGGCTAGCTTGATGACTTTTGAGATGTGCTGGCCTGGGTAGTGGACACAATTGGACAGTGACACTCTGATGTCGGCCAGCCCAGTGGTTACCACATCCCCTTGGGAGGCTTGCTCGAGCCGCTTCCCCTCCCAGGGTTCAGATGGTCATAGGAGAAGGATAATTCCCATTCTTTCATAACGGTGCTCATCAAACTTCTGAGATGTCCTCAGAAAACCATGGCCAAGCAGAGAGCACAGAGCTGTTACCAAGGCATGTTTGAAATGCCTTTCTTTCTTCTCATTTATTTCCAATCACACCAGTATTGTTATTGCAACTTTTAGGAAGACCACAGCATAGGAAGAATTCACGAATTCCTACAGTTCATAGAAATCAAGGGAGGAGTTGAAAATCCAAGTCAAATTCCAGAACCCTAATCATCTATTTCAAACCTTAGGTATATTGACTTGCAGATAATTCTATGTTGATTTAGAAGACACATTATTTCCTTTTGTATTTTGTCTAAGTTGCACTAAAATGCACCTATTGGAAAGAAACAAATTTTTATGGAGTATCCATTATTGCCTGGCACTTTACACACATTAATTCAATTTAATCCTTATAGCATCCTTAGGTAGCGAATGTTTTTGTCTCCATTTTACAGGCTAAAACAAACAAACAAACAGAAACAGAGATCCCAGGTGATCTAAACGAATCCCAGGTTTCTGAATTTAGATTTGGAATCACTATCCCAAAGGGGGGGGGGGGAAACAACCTCTAAGTGTTGTAGAATATTTTCAAATTTTACTACAAATTTTATGCACTTACGATTGTATTTATTGTTAAAAAACAGACAGACAAACAAACACATCTAGACAATGTGTAACGATGCAAAGAGAAAAGAGGCTTCTTGCTCTGGGGTGCACAGCCTGCTCTTTTTCCTGGAGCAACAGCTTTATTCAGACATTTGGGGGAAACACATTGTTTCCATATTGCAATGATCTCTGATGTGCTACAGAAATAACGCAAAATTCATAGAACTTTGGGAAATAAAACAAGAGATTTCCAAGGACTTTATGAGAGCTTGTACCCATGTCCCAAACTTTCTAGGGAAGGGTTTTACTCTTCTCTGTTTTGGGGGGACTTGATGAAAAGTTGGAGAAGCCCGAGGGAGTTTTCTTTAATTATTGCAGTTGCTTTCTGGTCTTTCAAAGTTCAAGAGAATTTACTTCTTAGGATAATCAACTTTGGAAAATGAATTACTCTCCTGGGGAGGACAGCAGTCCCCATATATATTTAAAAAAACACATTATATTTGGAACAAAAAGAGAAACTTCTTTCAGCCAGAACTAGATGTCAACCAGCTTCTATACATCAAAGCACTTTGCAGTGTGGTTGCCATAAACAGTGAGAATAAAAAATGTTTGCTTTGTGGACGGCCCGGCTGAACCCTCAGAGCAGGAAACTCCCCCAGATTTTCTCTGGCAGCGTCGCGGGGAGAGCTC
The DNA here is from genome assembly GCA_004027955.1 of Chaetophractus vellerosus. Taxonomy (NCBI): domain Eukaryota; kingdom Metazoa; phylum Chordata; class Mammalia; order Cingulata; family Chlamyphoridae; genus Chaetophractus; species Chaetophractus vellerosus. The sequence continues at coordinate 6,155 of PVKH010008073.1, read as the reverse complement.
ACACGACTTCCTTGACCGTCGTTCAGCGTTTCCTGGGCCAGCACACTGGGGACCTCAGCCGCCGGGGGCTCGGTCGGTGTCCTCACAGCTGGATCTGCCCCCCGACGCTCTCCTCTAGGGTCCCCATCCTGACAACTGGGCTCCTCCCAGGACCCACGATGGCCCCCCACCCCACGTCCCCAGCCTCGCTTTCATGGCGTCCGATGGCAATTACTCATTTAATTGTCTTTTTCTGCCAGATTGCCTGTAGCTCAGAAATACCTGAAGGAAGCTCGGAGGCACGGCTCCGCCGGTGCTGTCCCTCCACAGGCGCCTCGGGAACCGGGGTCAAGTTTCTGTGGCTCTGGGAGAGAGGCTTCTGGGGAAAGACCAGCCGTGGCCTGCACAGCCTCCACCTGGCTGCAGGCAGAGCCGGGCCTCAGAGTCACCCGCAGCCGGCAGAAGGAGGCCAGGGCTGGCTGCTGTCCCCTTCCTTACCTGCCGGTCGTATTCCAAGGGCTCAGCCGTGCAGCCCAACGCGTGGGCTTAACTCGAACGGCCCTGGGGCGTGACTGCCCTGGAGGCTGAGCACCGGCTCTGGGCCCACGTGGCTGTGGCCAGCGGCTGCACCGTCACCAGCCTCGGCTCCCGGCCCGGGGGTGCAAGGCTGAGAGGAGGACCTGGCGCCCCGGGTGTGCTGGGACGGGAGGTGTCTTCTCTGCACTGCGCCAGAGGCCTGTGTATGCTGGAGCTCCCTCGGAGGGGCGCACCCACAGCTCCGGCCCCATGGCCTTTGCGGTGGACACGCGCACACACACGTGTGCACACGTGCACACACACGCACACGTGTGCACACGTGAATGTAATCAGGCAAGGAGCTAGATGTTCATTCTGGAAACGGATTAATTGAATTAACCAAAGCAAAAGCACGCCTGTCCTAAGAGCCCATGACCTAACCCAAAATGAAGCAGAAATAGCAATCTATTCCAAGAAAAAACAATCTCCCTGGCTGCCGGCCCGCTGGGCCGCCACGACCTCGGCCACCGCGGCCGTTCCTTCGCAGCTGCTGTGGGCGCGGGACCTGGGAATGCGTTCTGAGCAGAATGAAGACACATCGGGGGCCCCAGCTGGTGAAAGCTCGGGCCGTGGCTCCCAGGAGGCATGGCCTTCGGGGACTCCAGCTCCGGAGGCCCAAACCAGAAGCCTGAGGATGAAAGCTCTGCTCCACGTGGCACGGAAGCGAAGGGTTTCCGGGGAAGCATCCTGGGCTGCTCTCGGCAGGACAACAGCCTGGCCAGGGCCGCAAGGGGGCCGAGGAAAGGACCCCTTGCCACCGCCCAGCCTCCCTGGTGAAAGGAGTCTCCTTTCTCGCAAGCTCACGAATTTCAGTGAGCCCAAACCACACGCGAGAGAGCCAGGGCATATTGCAACAGCGAAACTGCAAGTTGGCTCCTGAAGTTTGGCCAAAGCAGCATATAATTTGAACACTGGGGCTGAGGGCTGGCGCCAGGCCTGAGCCAAAAGGGAGGATGGGAGAAGCCTTGGCTCAAACTTCTCCCAGATCAAGGGAAAGAAGAAGGGAGCAGGAGAGAGAGTGAGAGAGAACGCGTGCGCTTTCATTGGCATCCTCGGAGAATCTGCCACAGTCATCCAGTCACAATGCAGTGTGTCCCCCAAAACTGAGAGCCCGAGAGAAGAGCCCAATACCCATGGATATATAGGTTGATTTGGCATAAAGGAGAACTTCATAAACATTGGAAATCAACAAAAGCCGTAACAAATAGTTACTGGGCAACTACACTGTACCAAGCTCCACACTAGGCAAGGGGGTGAGATGGAAAAGAGGACACAGTTAGTTGCTCCTCCCAAGGAGGTCACAGCGTCGAGGCGCGAGGGGCAGGCAAAAGGGTGGGAGGACAAGATTCCTGTCGTTGCGGTGTCCGCAGCCTGTTGCTTGGCGCTGTCAAGCCGTGCACCATGATTTGTCAGTCCATTCACCTGTTGCTGCACATTCGGTTTGTTTCTAGTTTGGGAATATTATGAAAAAAAACAAAAAAGCTCTTATAGGCAGTCCTGTCTTCCAGTGGACAGACAATTTCATTTCTTTTGGGTTCATATCTAGAAGTAGCATTGCAGGGTCATATGCTAAGAGCATGTTTATAAGAAACTGACAAACTGATTTCTAAGTAGATGCACCATTTTACCTTCCTACCAGCAACGTAGGGGAGTTCCAGGTGCTTCAGTTTTAAAAATTTTAGCCCTTGTAGAGAGTGTGATAGTGGTAGCCCATCATGGTTCTGTTTGCTTTTCTCTAGTGATTTTTTTTTCATGTGCTTATTTGCCATTGGTAATATCTTCTTTGGTCAAATGTCAGTTCAAATCTTTCCTCCATTTAAAAATGCAGGTTGTTTGTCTTATTATTGGGTTTTGAGAATTCTTTGCAAATTCTGTCTGGATGTTCTTTATCAGATATGTTTATAAGTATTTTTTCCCAATCTGTGACTTGCCTTTTCATTTTTTTAACAGATATTTTAAGAAGCAAAAGTTTTCAATTCTGAAAAATGTCTCCAATTTATTAATTTTTTCATGGTTTGTGCACTTTGTGTTCTATCTAAGAAACCTTTGCCTAGATCAAATCACAAAGATTTTTCTCCTCTTTTCTTCTGGGAGTTTTATGGCTTTAGATTTCCCATTTGGGTGAAGGGTATCTTTTGAGTTAATCTTCATTTGTGGGATGAAATAAGGGTTGAGGTTCATTTTTTCTATATGAAAATTCATTTTCCCAGCAATTGTAGACAAAGACCATCTTTTCTGAATTGCTTTAAACAATTTGTTTAAAAGACCATCTTTTCGGGCCGGCTGGATAGCCCAGTGGATAGGGCACCGACATACCACATGGGAGGCCCCGGGTTCGGTTCCCGGGGACCTCTCCTAGCGGGCAGACCGCCTTGAGAATGGCAAGCCGCCATGGGCGGGCCAGAGCCGCCGTGGGCAGGGCAAAAAGCTGCCACGGGCAGGGCAGGTCGCCCGCGAATGGAGCGCAGCCAGCGACCCGTGAACTGAAGCAGAGCCGGCTGTGAATGGAAAGCAGAAGCTGCCCACAGGGGGGGAAAGCCGCTCCTGTGCAGTCCTGCGCAGTGACCGGTCTCGGCGCGTCGCCGCAGAAGGGGGGGAGGGAGATATGTAATAAAATAAATAAATCTTTAAAAAAAAAAAAAGACCATCTTTTCCCCATTGGTATCCTGGCACCTTTGTTAAAAACCCATTTACCATTTATGTGTGGGGCTATTTTGGGACTCTCAATTCGGTTTCACGGATCTGTAAGTCTCTATGATAAAACCACACTCTCTTGATTATTTTAGTTTTATACTAAGTCTCGAAATCAGTAGTAATTGTTCTTCTTTTCCAAATATTTTTGGCTTCTAAATTTTTTACATTTTTATATAAATTTCTACCCCCAAAAAATCCTGCTGGAATTTTTATTGGAATTGAATTGAATTTATAGATCAATTTAGAGAGAACTGACATCTTAACAATATTGAGTTAACTGAATTATGAACATGGTATGCCTTACTGTCTCAGTTTGCCTGAGCTGCTATGACAGATACACAATGGGTTGGCTTGAACAACAGGAATTTATTGACTTACAGTTTTGAGGCTAGGAGAAGTATAAAATTGAGATATCAACAGAGCTATGCTTTCTCCCCAAAGTCTGTATTTTGGTGCTAGCTCCCAGTGATTCTTGGAGTTCTTTGCCTTGCATCCCTGCCTTGCATCACATGTTGATATTCTCTCCTTTCTCTTTTAGGTTCTACTGATTTCTGTCTTCTGGCACCTCCCTGTGGCTTTCTCTGATGATGTCTGAATTTCTTCTGCTTATAAAGGACTCCAGCATTTGGATTAAGGCCTATCCTCATTCAATTGGGCCATACCTTAACTAAAACAACATCTTCAAGAGATTCTATCTACAATGGGTTGCACCCACAAAAATGCAGATCAAGATTAAGAACATTTAATCTATTTATTTAGATTTTCTTTAATTTATCTCAGCAAAGTCTTAGAATTTTCAATGTACATACTATCATATATTTGCTAAGTTTGTCCCTAAATAGTTCATGTTTTCTGATGCCATTGCAAATGACATTTTTAAAGTTTTTTTTTCAATTTCCAATTGTTCACTGCTAGTCTATAGAACTATAACTGATTTTTGTATGTTGATCTTAAATCCTGTGACCTTGCTGAACTTACTTAGTTGAAGCTTCTTTCTGGTAGGTTACTTAGGACTTTTTTTTTTTTTTTTTTACATATACAACCACATTACTAGTGAATAATGAGAGTTTTATTCCTTTTTCCTCATACTGCACGACTTTAATTGTTTCTTGCCTTATATCATTGGCCAGCAACTCTCATTGAATAGAAGTGGTGACAGGAGACATCCTTGCCTTCTTCCCAGTCTTAGGGGAAAAGCAAGTTTTATGCTAAGAATGATGTTAGCTAAAGGTTTTTGGTGTATTTCCCTTATCAGATGGAAAAAGTTTCCTTCTATTTCTAGTTTGCTGAGATTTTTAAAAAAAAGTTATGAGTATGTGCTGAAATGTGTCAAAAGATTTTCCTGTACCTATTGAGATAATCATGGTTTTTCTTTTTTTTAGTCTGTTAATAAGGGGAATGGCATTTATTGATTTTTGGATGTTGAACCAATTTTGATTTCCTTGGATAAATACCACTTTGTTAGGATGTATTTTCTTTTTTAATATATGGCTGGATTTAATTTATCAAGATTATTTTAAGGAATTTTGTGTCTGTATTCATAAGAGATATTGTTCTGTAGTTTTCCATCCTTTCCATTTCTTTTTCTAATGTTGGTCTCAGGGTAATATTGGCTTCATGAAATAAGTTTTCTTTTTGGTAGCATTGGTTTTATTCCTTCCTTAAATTTTTGATAGCATTCACCTGTAAAGTCATCTACCTAAGGGTTTCCTTTGTGGGAAGGTTTATAACTACAACTTAAATTTCTTTAATATATATAGGGATATTAAGATTATTTATTCTTGAGTATTCTGAAGTTTAAAGAAATATTTTCATTTTCTCTAATTTGATGAATTTATTAGTTTAAAGTTATTCACATTAACTTTTATTATCCTTTTATTGTATATAGAATTGTTTATTCCTGACATTGGGCAGGTATGTCTTCCATCTATTTTTCTTATTCAGTTTAGTTATCAATTTTATTGATTTTTTCAGAGAACCAACTTTTGGTTTCATTGCTTTTTTCTAATATTTTTCCATTGATTTCTGGTTCTGTCCTTCCTTCCATCTGCTTTAGGTTAAACTGCTCTTCTTTTTCAACTTTCTTAATGAGAAAGCTTACATATTTGATTTTAAAGTTTTCTTCTTTCTAATATAAGCAGTTAAAGCTATAAAGCTCCCTTTACACACTTTTTAGGTTCATCCCTACTCTCATTTTCATTCAGTTTAAAACATTTCCTAATTTCACTTGGGATTTCTTTGCTGACGTATGTATTTTTAGAAGCTGTTTAATTTCTAAATATCCAAGTGCTTCCAGATATCTTACTATAATTTATTTCTAATAAATTCCATTATGGTCAGAGAACATACTATGAAAGATTTCAATCATTTAAAATTTATTGAAATTTATTTAATGCCCCAAGATATGATCTATCTTGATAAATGTTCCAGGTGCTCTTGAAAATAATGTGTATTCTGCTATTGTTAGATGGACTGTTTTAGAAATATCAGTTAATTTGCCAGTTGATAATGTTGTTCAAATCTTTTGTATCCTTACTGATTCTGTGTCTACATGTTCTAACAATTATTGAAAGAAGAATGTTGAAGTCTACACCTATAATTTTGGATTGCTCCATTTCTTCTTCTAGTTCTATCAGTTTTTGCTTCATGTATTTTGAAACTCCATTAGCTTTGTTATGTCTTCATGATGAATTGATCCTTTTATTATTATGATCCCTTGATCTGAAATCCACTTCCACGTCCCTTTCTTTTGCTTAGAGCTTGCATGAGATGTCTTTTTCTATCCTTTTACTCTTTTTTGTTGCAGTTTTTAAAATTATCCTTTTATTTTTAACCTGTCCATGTGTATTAGTCAGGGTTCTCTAGGGAAACAGAATCAACAGGAGATAGCTGTAAATAATATGAGA
>PVKH010008072.1:0-19731 GCA_004027955.1 Chaetophractus vellerosus | reverse complement strand
AGATTCATAAATACAAGCATCATTACCAAGGGCCTGATGTATTTATCTGTCTTCCTTCACTAGCACTGCCTATGTACTCTAGGGACTCTTGCCACTCTATGAGAGAATGTAGCAGGACTCCCCAGGATGGGAATTCAATATACTTTCAGTTATTGAGTGGGTCTCCACCCACTGAGACAATACCCCATGACTGCTTGAACACATTCAAATTCCATAGAGGCATGCCCCAGGTGCACCCCTGCCCACACATTCCCCCCACCACTGACACCCCACACCAGTGATCCTCCCCTGACACAGCTGAGACTCTTCTGCAACCCAAAACCTTCCCCAAAATCAAGCCAAATAAATAAAAATAATTAAAAATACACAAGACAAAATATTTTTGCATTGTGTCTTTCATTCCCATAAGATCTGTTATCTTTTATGTACACTGACAATTTCATCTGTATGTCCCCCCAGTGTCTTATTTTTTTTCACTTTATTTTCAAAGAAGCTTTAGGTAACAGAAAAGTCACATAGAAAATATAGAGGATTCCCATATGTCCCATCCCCTCCCCTCCCCCTCTCACATTTTCCCCTATTAATAATACATTAAATGGGTATGGTACATTTGTTACAATTGAGAAACAAATATTGAAGCATTACCATTAACCACGGTCAATAGTTTACATTATGGTTTACATTCTGTACTGTACACTTTTATAAGTTCTAACAAAGTACATAATGGCCTGTGTCTGTCATTGTAAGATCATGCAGAACAATTCCAATTCCCCAAAAATACCCCATGCTCCATCCATTCTTCCCTCCTCCTCTCCTGGGAACCCACAGTAACTGCTAGTTTGCAATTTTTGAAGAATAATGTTCATAGTTACATGCATTAATACTGAGGGCTTGATAGATTGGTCTGTCTTCTTTTATTAGGCACTGCCTGTGTTCTTGAGAGGCTCTTGTCCCTCTATTGGAAAACATAGCAGAACTCCCCAGGATTGGAGTTTATTATTTTCTTGTTTATTATATGGGTCTCCACTCACTGAGATAACACTCTATGACAAGATGAACACTTTCATATTCCATAGAAGCCTGACCCAAGTGTGTCCTTTCCCACATATCCCCCACCCCTGGTGCCCTGCACCAATAACACTTCCCTGCTGTATTTGCTGAAAGAACATTCCCACCATTGTAGTTTTAACCACAGACCTACAAGTCCCCAGAGTTCACCTGTTCCTTCCTCTAGCCCTCCCCCGAGTTCCATGGATAGTCCAACCCAACTCACCCTCACATTCCAGCATATCCCTGCACCACTGTTACCCCCATGCAATGCCAAACCACCTTCCACCTTATCATAGGTTTTCCCATATTGAGCATTGGCTCACCACACTCTACTCCCTGTCTCCTGATAACCTATCTTACAGACTCTCAGTCTGTGAGTGTGCTCAATTTGCGTAGGTCATGTCAATGAGGTCGTAATATTTGTCTTTTAGGGACTGGCTTACATAAGTTCTTCAAGAGACATCCATGTTGTCCCATGTGTCAATACTTCATACCTTCCTACAGTTGAGTAATATTCCATTGTGTGTTTATACCACAATTTGCTTATCCATTCATCTGTTGATGGACACTTGGGTTGCTTCCAACTTTTGGCAATAGTGAATAATGATGCTATGAAGATTGGTCTGCATATATCTGTTTGAGTCCCTGCTTTCAATTCTTCTGGGTATGAACCAGCAGTGGGATTGCTGGATCATATGGCAAATCTATAGTTAGTTTCCTGAGGAACTGCCAAACTGTCCTCCACAATGGCTGCACCAGTCTACATTCCCAGCAGCAGATGAGGCTTTCCCTTTCCTCCAGATACTCTCCAACACTTGCAGTTCTCTGTTTGTTTTTTAATAGCCACCAGTCTAATAGGTGTAAGATGATATCTCATTGTAGATTTGATTTGCGTTTCCCTAATAGCTAGTGACGCTGAGCATCTTTTCAAGTGCTTTTTAACCATTTGTATTTCTTCTTTGGAAAAGTGTCTATTCAAATCTCTTGCCCATTTTTAAAACAGGTTGATTGTCTTTATGTTTTTGAGATATAGGACTTCTTTATATTTGCTGGATATTAGGCCTTTGTCGGATAAATGGTTACTAAATATTTTCTCCCATTGATGAGGCTACCTTTTCACTTTCTTGACAAACTCCTTTGAAGCGCAAAAGTTTTTAATTTTGAGGAGGTCCCATTTATCTATTTTTTCTTTCATTGTTCACACTTTGGGTGTAGTTTATGAAACAATTTCCTATTACAAGACCTCATAGATGCTTCCCTACATTATCTCCTAGGAGCTTTATGATCATGTCTCTTATATTTAGATCTTTCATTCATCTTGAATTAGTTTTTGTATAGAGCATGAGATGGTGATAATATATCATTCTTTTGGATGTGTATATCCAGTCCTCCCAGCACCATTTGTTGAAGAGGCTATTCTGTCCCAGTTGAGTGGGGTCATTGCATATCAGTTGACTATATATGTGAGGATCTTTCAGAACTCTCAATCCAGTTCCATTGGTCAGTATATCTGTCTTTGTGCCAATACCATGCAGTTTTGACAACTGTAGCTTTGTAGTATGCTTTAAAGTCAGGTATCATGATTCCCCCAATTTCATTTTTCTATTTCAATAAGTTTTTGGCTATTCAGGGTCCCTTGCCCTTCCAAATAAATTTCATAATTAGCTTTTCCATTTCAGTAAAAAATGCCGTTGTAATTTTTATTGGGATTGCATTGACTTTGTAAATCAATTTGGGTAGGACAGACATCTTAATGATCTTTAGTCTACCAATCCATGAACACGGAATATTCTTCCATTTGTTTAGGTCCGCTTTGATTTCCTTTAACAATGTTGTGCAGTTTTCCATGCACAAGTCCTTTACATCTTTAGTTAAGTTTGTTCCTAGATACTTGAATTTTTTTTAGTTGCTATTGTACATGGAATTTTTTTCTTCATTTCCTCCACAGATTGCTCAATATTGGTGTACTGAAATGGTACTGATTTTTGCATGTTGATTTTATATCCTGCCACTTTACTGAACTTGTTTATCAGTTCTAGAAGCTTTGTTGTAGATTTTTCAGGGCCATGTCATCTGCAAATAGTGAAATTTTTACTTCTTCCTTTGCAATTTGGGTGCATTTTATATCTTTTTCTTGCCTATGTGCTTGAGAAAGTACTTCCAACACAATGTTAAATAAGAGCAGTGACAGTGGGCATACTTTTCTTGTTCCTGATTTTAGAGGGAAAGACTTCAGCATTTCACCATTGAATATGATGTTAGCTGTGGGTTTTTCATATTTACCCTTTATCATGTTGAGGAATTTTCCTTCTCTTCTTATCTTTTGAAGTGTATTTATCAAGAAAGGATGCTGCATTTTGTCAAATGCTTTTTCTGCATCAATAGAGATGACCATGTGATTTTTTTTCTTTTGATCTGTTAATGTGGTGTATTACATTGATTGATTTTCTTATGTTGAACAATCCTTGCATACCAGGGGTGAAACCCACTTGATCATGGTGTATAATTCATTTGATGTGTTGTTGAATATGATTAGCAAGTATTTTGTTGAGGAGTTTAACATCCAGTTTCATTAAAGAGATTGGTCTGTAGTTTTCTTTTCTTATGGTGTCCTTGTGAGGCTTTGGTATTAGGGTGATATTGGCATCATCTGCTGTTATGTGCTTCCAGCATTTTTTGATTTCTTCATTGTGCCATTCATCACCATCAGATCCATTATCTTTTTATGTATGTTTATGATTTCTTCACTATGTTTCCCCATTGTCTACTTAATATCCTTTATCTCTTCCTTTACTTCATTAAGTTGATTCATGTTATTTGTTTGGGCATCCTTGATTAGTTGTTCCACATTCTGCATCTCCTCCTGTTTTTTAGTTTGTTCATTAGACTGGGCTGTGTCTTCCTGTTTCTTAGTATGGATTATAATTTTTTATTGGTGTCTAGGCATCTGTTTATCTTGATGGGCTTATTCAGATGGTTAGCTTCTCTTTCTACTCTAGTGTTTTATTTTGTTTTGTTTTTTGTTAAGCTTCTTGTTTGACACTTGGTTCCACTTATCCTATATCCTTGTAGTTGTCTGTGTTCCCTTGAAAAAAATATTAAGACCATAGAAAAGGAAAGAGAGAAGAGAAAGAGAATAATAGTAATTTTTTAAAAGATAGAAAAGGAACCATAAAAGAGCCAGGAAAAAAATAAGTAATAAAACAGAAAAATCATTAAAAAATACAAAGGAATAAGAATAAAAAATATGGAATAAAAGAACTGAAACAAGAAAAAGTAGAATAAAAGACCAGAAAGATGAGAAGAAAAAGAAGAAGAAGAAGAAGAAGAAGAAGAAGAAGAAGAAGAAGAAGAAGAAGAAGAAGAAGAAGCAGCAGCAGCAGCAGCAGCAGCAGCAGCAAGAGAAGGTGGAATGAAAGAAAAGCAATGAAAGAGGAAAAAATGAAAGAAAGAAAACAATTAAAGAAACAAAGGAGAAAAAAATAAGGAAAGGGGGGGGGAAAAGGAAACAAAGAAAGAAAGCACAAAGCAAAACAAAAAACAACCCAGGATAAACAGGCTTCACTCTTAGGCCCTAGGAATCGTCTCAGGCTGCCAGTGCTCATTAATTAATCACCCTGCAGCCTGCCCGCCACAGTTAAGGTACCTGGTTTTAGCAAATAAAATAAAGAATAAAGAATAAATATAAATAATAATAATAATAATAATATGTAAAATAACAGATCGAAAAACCTGAAAAAAAAACAACTCAATCTATACCTGACAACCCACTGGATCACTCTCTGAATCCCTTCTCTTAGAGGATAAACAGGAATTGAACCAGGGACCTGGTATTTGTGAGGCAGGTGTTCTTCCACTGAGCTATGCCCACGCCACAGGTTAGGCAGTCTTCTGAAAGCTTATCTGGCTCTCCTACCCTCTTTTCCCTCAGGTGAGTTAGGCTTCTAACAGTTTGCCAGTTGTCTCTCCTGGCCTCCTTCTCTCCTGGGCTGGATAGGTGCCTGTCCACCTACTCCCTCACTGACCTATTTCCTCTCTCTCCCAGGGTGGTTGGCTGTGACAGCGTGCCTGATCAGATCCCCCTCCCTTCTCCTTGGAGTCACCTCAGGGCTGGCTGGGTTCTTTTTTGAGATTCAAAGGGGGCTCAGCTGGCCAAGCTCACTGAAGAGAAACCACTCACTGCCCTCCGGCAGACCCCTCTTCCTCCCAGGAAGGAGAACGTTCTTTCCCACTCAATTGGCTGCAGTGAGCCAGAGGTTTTACCAAGGCTCTTCACCTTGAAGGTGGAGTATATGTGCCATTCCCAGCCACAGGAGCAAGTAACTCATGGTTTTTTGTTTAGCTTCTTTGTCTCTCTGCCCCTCCCTCCTGGATGATGTGCAGCACTCTCGTGGTCTACACATCCCCAAAGCAGCTCCCTTGGATAGATTTTTGCCCTTCCTCCATTGTTTTTGTGAGAGAGTTGAGTCCTACTTACCTACTCCAACGCCATCTTCCCAGAAGTCCCTTATTCCCTTCTAAATCTCCGTCACCTCAATTAATATCTTGCACCAAGTAGATATTCAATAACTATTGTGGGTGAAGATTTGAGGCCCAGAGAAGTTAAGTAAATTCTTGCCCAGCTCATTATGTCAGAGGTGGATTTAGAACCTGAGTCTTGTAGCTTCCCACACAGTGAACATTCCAGTATTAGGACAACTTGGGTTTCAGAATTCACATCCTGCTCCTCAACACAATGTTCCAGAAAGTTAGAGCCATTTTCAATGCTGAAAGGAGGCAGAAAATGTTGGAATGACCTGAAATCACCCTTAACCACTGCAAACACCATTTTTATTTTGTTGAAAAGTTAAATTTTGTTGATAATGTGACTAGTAAATAAAACTAAGAAGTCCTGCAAAGTCTATAAATTATCTTACAAAATGAGTCATTTGCTGAGCAATGTGAAGGAAAACAACATTTTTATAATTATCACAAATCTTTACCTTCTTCCTTCTGCACAAACCCTCTCTGTATTTTTCAGGGAGTACAATTAAAATCGTGCAAATATGATTACTTGAGTTTAAAAAGTTAAATACTATATAAATGTAGCCGATACTTCCATAATGTTCACCAATAAAATGACTTTTATGTAGTTAGAAATAACCTTGAATCTCTGTGAAATAAGGCAAATAGCTGCCAGAGATTTTTTTTTTCTTAAAAGTGGTCTCACCCTTTGACCTAGTAATCTCACTTCTGGAAGATTAGCCCAGTGAAATAATCAAAAAGAAGGAAGGTGCTATTTGTTTGAAGATGTTCATTGCAGTACTATATATACAATTGTAGAATCGGAATAAAACTAGATGTCCAACAATAGGAGGGCGTTAAATTATAATCTACTTAATCAAATAATATATAAGCATTAAAAGCGTACTGTAGAATACTCATTGTATAGAAATATGCACTTAAACTGCGTGTTTCATTAAATAGAGTTAATTTCCAGTCAATTCAGCTATTTTCATGTATACGTAACTGGGTGACTGCTACCCGGGCTTAAGGCTAGGCAAAAATAAGTGAGTAGCACGCTGTATAAAATTTTGTCTTTACAACGCTTAATTCTGTCTGACTGAGCCACATGACACGTTGATAAAGACTTAGATTCCCAGGGTAATTACAGGTCACACCTAAATAATCACCATTTAGGCTTTCTCATTCATTGCAACTAGCTTCATGAAGAAGAGAAATTTAGTTTATTGATTCTGGGTTTTCTGCTAGCCTCTTCAAGTTATTTTGCAATCCTTTTTTTTTTTTTTTTTTTTTTTTTTGGTGATATGAAGTAACTCTACATTTCATGACACATCTTTGCAATAGAGACTTGATTTTCAGCTTTAAAGTCCAAGGGTGCTTTCCATGTATGAATGAGGGTCTTTATGCAAGATGAGTAAAGTCATCAGCTTCTATGCTATGAAGAAGAAATGTTCATCTTCTGATGTGCATATATGTGAGCCATCTCTTTAAAATCCTACCCCTTAAATGGCACTGAGTATGCTTCTGTGTATGACACATCAATGTCCATTAATTGCATCAAGAGAGAACTGAGATTCCAATGGCAAAATCTGTAAAAGTAGATAGAAAACGAAAAGTGGAAGCATCTGTTTAATATATACAACATTAGAATTTAATTTTACCTCTGTGATGCTTTTGTGTGGCTGCAGTGTTACAGCAGAGCACATAAGCATAGCCGTGCAGTGTCAGCAGGTGCATGCCACCAAATTACTGCTTTTAATTTGCATATTCATCTGCTAAGAAGCATGTCATTATCATATCAAAGGGATACTAAGCAACATCTAGCTTGGAGAGATGTGGCATAGTTTCAATAGGAGCAATTAATGCAAGATGAGGACTCTCTTTCTGTCATGTCTCCCAGGGCTAGCTGTAATCGGGCTGATTATTGGATACCAATAAGACTGAGGGCCCAGTTGGCACAGAATGAGAGAAGAACTGGAAAGGGAGACTGCCAGTCCTCTCAACTGTACACTTGATAGCAACGTGATGCTCTTGTCACTCAAAAGAATGCTGTTCATATTATATGCTCTTCTCTATATGCACCCATCTATTTCAGTTGTATAAAATAACCAAATTCAAACCCCAAGTAGATCATGTATTAGGAAAAAAGAAAAATAAAACTAATGGAAATGCTTATGATCGTGACTTTAGAGGGCATGTAAAGGAAACCTGGGGGAGACATTAAAATTGTGTTCTCACACAGGTTTTAGTACTTAGGTAAATTTCCTTGGTACGTACAAACATTGTCTTCCTCCTTCAAATGTTTATTGAGCACCTACTACATATCAGACAATGTCAGATGCTGGAGATGCAGAGATGAACTTCTAGTCACAGTCTTTAATCTCAAGGAATTCGCAGTCTACCAGGGGAGACAGATGTGTAAACCAAACAAAAGTTGGATAACATTTGCTTTCTAGTTGTTGATGAACTTAGGAAAGGTCTCAAATGTTCAAGACTAGTATGAACACCTGGTAGCATTTCTTTTAAGGAAAGTCTTTAAGAACGGGGTTTGTATTTTTAGTTTGGTTTTAGAAATTATCTCACTTTTCCTCTCGTAATGGCAGTAATTGAAAACAGCATACAAACTTGAGTACTTGAACAATGAAAATAAAGACTTTTTAAAATTGCCCTATTGCTTCCCATCTTTTTAATTGGATGTACTGGTATAAGCAGTGATTTTTTAAATCGGGAACTATTAATAGCTTGTTTCCTACATAAATTTTCATTAATTTATTCCACAAAATTTTTTTGAATACCAACTCTTTTCCAAGCACTGCTATAAGCACTATGGATACAGCTGTGAACAGAATGAACCTAGTATCTGCCCTTGAGCTTACATTCACACAAGCACATGCCTAATGGAAAGCTCAATGACATATGTTTAACAAGCATTTAAGGAGCACCTTGTCGTATCAGACTAGGCAATGAAAGGGACATAAAGTTCACCTTGGAAACTAAACCATCAGGGGATACAAAGAAGGCTTCCTAAAGGCCAGGAGACCTGGAACTGAACAGCTTATACAAAACAAAACTTAAAAATAAGAAGGCAGGGAGCAGATATAGCTCAGTGATTGAGCATCTGCATCCCATGTACAAGGTACTGGGTTCACTTCCCAGTACCTCCAAAAACAATAACTAAATAATAAGAAGACATTCTTTTAGAGTTTTCTAAGTAGCTTCGGACATCTCCAAAACCATTCACCTCAGTAGGGCCCCAGAAAGTTCCCCAGCCCCTTTACTTATAAATTCTGTTAAAATTTCAGGGATGAGGCATTAAATCTAAGAAAGCATCAGAGCCAAGCACTTTGTGTACACATCTTAATTACTACTCAGAGGATTCCTCTACAACAGGGGTTTTTAACAAGGGGTTTGTGAGCTTGAATTGAAATTCAAAAAAACAATATTCTTGTGGGGATGTGTTGGTGCAGTTGCAATATATTTATTAAATAGTACACAGCATAGTGGCTTAGTAAGCAGCCTGTGGTTTTCACCTGACTGGCAAAGGGGTCTGTGGAACAAAAAAGGTTAGAACCCCTGCTCTAAGAGATGTGCTAGAACACCCAATTTGCAGATAAGGAAACCAAGGCTCAGAAAGTTTACATTTTCCAAGGTCACTCAGTTGGGAAATAACTGAGAAGGATAAGAACTTAGAGTTTTCTGATACCAAAATATGTGTTCTTTTCATAGCATACTTTTTATGCCATGTTGTTCAATATGCCAGTCTAATCTATTTTTTTGGCAATAAACTTGAAGAGCAGAGCTAACTTGCGTGATTATAGTTAACCATTTTGAGCAAAACAATATTTGTTGAGTACCAGTCTTTATTATGGTGGTGGCCATGGGTTAAATGTTGAATATTGCATCAAAACTGCTGGTAGAAAATGTAAACAAATGAACAAAAATATAGTCTTCTTACCCATGTGTTACTACTCTGGTTGACTGAATGTTTTTTCACCAAGTAGAGTGTTTTTTTGTGTTTTGTTTTTAATTAATTTTATGTTGGGAGTTGTGGACTTTAGAGTTTGTTTGTTTGTTTGGTGGGTTGTTTGCTAGAGTTGAGAGAGCTGCTAAGAATCAGAATTCCTGGGTTTATATCCTGGTCATCCTTGTGGAAGATACTTAACCAGTAAAGGCCTCGATCTTCTCATCTGTAAAATGAGGGATTTAATCTAAATCCTATCTCAGATTGCTTTGGGTCTAGCTTTCTATGATTCTATAAAAATAGCTAGAAAGGGCTGTTTTTTAAAATGTACTTTAATGCAGTACATAAAATATTTGAATAGCCCATACTTCTCGAATCCTTTTTTCCTGCAAAGAAAACAAACTGTCTCAGTTATATTTTTAAATAATGCCTTTAAACAAAACTTCAACAAATGGCAATTACTGATTATTATTTTCCTCACAGAAATTGACTTCATTGCAGTACTGAATGTTTAAGACAAAGGAAAGAAGGAAAAGGGGAAGGAAGGAAGAGAGGAAGAAAGGAAGGAAGGAAGGCAGTCAGACTTTTGTATTTATGTGTGTTACTATATGTTACATATATACAAGTCATCCTATTTTTAATTTCGTTAAGTTCTTTGTTTTGTTTCTGCTATAGCAGAATGAGGGAAATGCCATTGCCCTTCATCAAGTATGAATTCCCAGTAGCAATTATGGCATCATTCCTCTATATGAAATGGTAGGTTTATTTATTTTGTTCTTCTGTTCTGTTCACATGAGTTAACCTTATGAATCAACTCTATACCTATCTGTATTTATAACTATTCAAATGTCAATCAATTATCATCTGCTTCACGCATGTGGATATTTCTAATTGATTTGCTTAAGCCTGAAATCACACATGAAGGTCTCCAAGGTCAATCCATTGTTTTCAAGAGACCCTAATTCAGATCAAAACTTTAATCTCTTGCACAAAAACTTTAACTCCATTAAAGGAGGATGGCACCTTTCACAAATAAGTCTCATCCCCAAATTATCAGTTCATTTTGTGCCCTCCCATCAGTCTTAGAACAATCTCTCAAACTTCTATGCAGCAATTAGATGCCTCAAATAAATGTTAAGATTATTTTCTAACTTTAAATATCTTTAATTTTCTTTAATCACGTTTTTTACTTATGGTTCATGGATGAACATTGTTTCATGCAAAGTCATAGGTAGAAATCCTTGATCTACTTGGGGAGAAATATTTGGCAGAGAAGATAAATGAATACTTAGTTAATTGATTCAAAGTAATCTAAAACAAGAACTAATCCTAAAAAATTCCATAACCATAAGACATTAAGTATGTAAACATGGTAAAGGGAATTAATACTTTCCAGAGTAGAAAATCAGTGGCCCACAGGTATGTTTTGTTTGGCTTGCTTTAAATATGTGTAGATTTCATATTTAAAATATACAGATTTCTTTTTCCTTTAAAAAAAAAATCAAAAGATCTGGGAGCAACAGACCTATGTTCCTATGTGACATTTGGCAGAAACTAACAATAGATGCCACATTTAGATTGGGTATGTTTTGCCAAAGTCCCCACCAGTCCCCCTTGTCTCACACCCAGCCTGGTTACCCACCTGATCCTATAGGCTTTTGAGCATTCAACCCCTATATGCTAAGCATTACTCTGGGCCACAGGCTTTCTTTTAGTAATCCCTGAAAATATCTTGACAGACAGAAAGCATTATTCACATTTTGAAGACAATGAAACTGAATTTCTGGGAGATTAGATAATTTGCACAATTGTTCATGTAAGAATAGACTATCATGCTCTTTATTGCCTTCTCTGCCAATAATATTTTAAAGATTAGAAAAGTTTAGAATAGTCTTTCTAAAATGTAGTGGCATATTAGAATCACCTGAGAAGCTTTGAAGAAAAAAAAAAAAAGAGTGGGCTCTATTCCAGGCCATATCAAACAAACTTTTGAGGTGGACTCAGGCATGGATATATTTTTTTAAATTTCTCAGCTGATTTTAATATGCAGCCAGAGTTGCCAACTCCTATATTAGGAACCAAAAGACAAGATAACTTCGGTTTGTACTTAATTTTGGTTTTTATTAGTTGCTTCAATGCAAAAACTAAACAAAAAATAATGAACAGACTGATGTTTGGTATTGCAAGAAACAATGCACTTAGTGAATATTTTACTTTTTAAAGCGTATACTGTGTAATATTGTATAGACAGAGCTCAACAAACCTCCTTAACTGAATTAGATTTCCCCAGTTCTACATGGCATTTGTATAGAGGCCTGTTGGTTAAGGTACTCAAACAAAGCAAATATTTAAATTCTGGCGCCTGTTTGCTGTAGGTATCAAGTATCTTCACACAGCTAAGTTTCAGCTTTGCATGCCTAAGGCCCAGCTACACGTCTGACTGCTTCGGCAACTCCGTTTTTGCATAGGTCTTGGGCAAAGCTTGTATCTGGTGCCTTAGACCTGTTTTGGGTGCTACATGCAAAGCCCAGTTTGACTAATCAGTCAATAAACAATGAAACTGTTTGATTACTTTTTTAAAAGAAGAAATTGGTCTGATTATACATTTACAGGGTTGTGGTTTTTAAGAAAATTCATTTAACTGGTCAAATTATTCACTGTAGACTGGTTTGCATGTGTAGACCATCTGTCATGATAATGCTATTATAAATTTATTAAATTGTTAAAAACATTCAACCTAATTTTTCTCTAGGGCATTTCAAATATTGTGAGGCACAGAGAGCAGAAGAAAGGGGGAAAGGGTAATTATTTATCCCTGGCAAAATGTGCCATTTGCTTTAAAATAAACTTCGTGCACTATAGCTGAGTATTTGTTTTTAGAGGCCTTACTCAGTCAGAAAAAACTTGCAAATTGCTTCCTTCTTTTGGAAGGTCTTTGCCATTAAGTGTACTGGAAATTATTCTACATTAATGTGGTTTTTGATAGAAAAAGCAGCTCCATCTAAAATTAGAATATTTACTTCAGACATGACTGATTTTGATACATCACAAAGTTTTGCGAGGATTAATCATGAAGAAAGGTATAAGATTGCAATGTTCTCTGTGTTAGTGGAGAGAGCATCAGATAGTAAGTTTTGGACGTTGGATATCCATACAGAGTTAGAAGCTAAAAAGTGCTGGAGTTTACTGCAATTAAGGCATGGATATACAGAAGCCTCCTAAACTTGAATTCAACAGATGCCTAGTATATGTTAATCACTCAGGATTAATAAGCTCTATTAAAATCCCCTAACTCAGCTAATTTTAGTTCATTAATTCATAAAGTATCATCATAAGTTCGCATACTAATAAAAATCTATTTTACATATAGAATACAGAGAAAGAGAATAAGTCTTGCTGAAGGTGAGGTTGAAATTGGTAATAGTTTAGATCTGGGTATCGGGCACAGTATTTTAGCCTGTATCATAGATAAATAGAGTATTTATCATAGACCAATAAAAATACAAATGCCATGTAGAACTGGGTCAAACCTAACTCAGTTAAGGAGGTTTGTTGAGTTTTGTCTATACAATATTACACAGTATACATTTTGAAGAGTAAAATATTCACTACATACATATGATATAGATAGTATATCTATTTATCATAGAAAGAGTATATATGTATAATACATCTATTTATTTGTGTGTCTATTCATACATGTATATATACTGAATACAGATAATACTTATAAGCCCAATGTAGATTTTAATATGAATGTCATGATTTCAAATTCTTTATGATGACCTAAGTTTGAGTTAGAACCAAGTTGATTACAAACAACAAAACAAATCCAAACTAACTTAAACAATAAATGGGATTTACTGGTTTCCAGAATTATAAAGTCCAGGGCACAGACCTGGCTTCACAGTGACAAATGATATCATCAGGGTTCTATTTTGGATTCTTTCTCAGACTCTCTTCACTTGGTGTCAAGAGTCAAGTCACAGCCTCCTGCTCCCGTTGTGACAGTCTAGCATCTCTACTGGAAAGAAAGGTTCTTTCCCAAAAGCCAGGGCAGGACCCTAATTAGACTGGCTTGGGTCACCTGCCCACTCCCTACCACTCACTAAGGCCTAGCTGATTGCCCAGGGTCTGCTGATTGCCCAGGCCTAGCTCAAGGTGCCACACCTGTATTTGGGTGGGTGGGGAATAAGGCAGGGTCATTCTGACTCCCCCAGTCACAGGAAGAGGATCTGCTCCAGGAAAAGAGTTCTGTTACCTGAAGAATGTGTAGAAGGGTGGTAGCCAGACAAAAACAACATATTTCCACTTCAACATACAAGGCCTTTTAAATCTGGCCCCTGCCTACAAGCAGAGCCTTATCAGCTCTCACTCCCATAAATACATTAAATCCAGCCAGACCCAATTACTAGAGTTTCCTGAATTTGATGTTGAGTGAATTAATGAGTGGCTGTATCAGTAGAGGTGCCTATATGTTGTTATTAAATATATGGAACACCTGGGGACTCCTGGGCTAACTGAAAATTCCAGATAATTTGAGGATAATTGACATTCCTAAGTAATCTTTATTATTCCAGAGTGTTAAACAAATAGGAAAGTGGGCTCATTGACGATGGTTTTATGAGTGTTCTTCTGTCTACTTACATATCAAAGTACCTATCTCCTCTCCCAGGCTGAAGGCAAGAATCCCACTGTCTTTGTATTCCCCAAAGTACCTCCTAGAATGCTCTGATTTACTACATGGTCAGTATGTTTCTGAGCTGAAATGAATACTTGGTTCCAATTCTTAGAATTTCCTGCTTTCCCAAGATAGCCATTTTCCCTCAAGCAGCTACCAAATGTGGTAATTTACACGTGTGTATTTGATGAAAAGACTCTCAGCTCTAAGTATAAACATTCTGACCTCATGGTGGCTGTCCAGAGCAGCCTAGGTAATAAAAATTGTGTTGCCTGGTTTCTAGGTTGAAGTTGGGCACCGGAGTGTTTTAGAAATATTAGCATCCGGGGTAATAAAGCTCCTAGGTGCAGATATTTACCTCTATACTCTGCAGGCAGGTTGGCTTAACCTGTCTTATGAAAATGGTATGGGGTTTTTAGAAGAAAGAAGAGTAATCGCCAATTAAAATTTATTCTGTGAAAACCTTTGCTTTAAATGTAGCTTAAATCTACTATATCTACTACTACCAATAAACCCCATTAATACAGTAGTTTATAGTCTACAAGTTGCTTTCACATTAAAAAATCTCATAATACTCATAATTTATGTGAAAAAAAACAACACTGAGGTTTTAGTTGACAACAAGTATAATGTGAACCAATAGTATGATATGGCTGCCAAGAAACCTAATGCAATCTCAGGCTACATTAATAGAAGTAAAGTGTCTGAACAAAGGAGGTGATAGCTTCTTTACAGTCTGTGATAGTTAGAAAACATCTAGGGCATTGTGTCCAGCTCTGGGCTTCTTTGAGTTTTAAAAGAGACATTGACACACTGGAGCTTGTCCAAAGGAGAGAAACTCAGAGGGTGTGAGATCTGAGGCCAAGTCACATGTGGAGCAATTGAAAGAGCTGAGGATATTTAGTCTAAAAAAAAGAAGAAGAAAAAAACAATGAAAAAATAGCAACCACCTTTAAATATTTATAGAGCTAACATAAGAAACAAGAATTAGACTTTTCCACATATCTGCTTAAAGTATAGAGTGAGGACAAAGAGCTGAAAACTACACATTTCAGTTCAATATTTTAAAAAATGTCCTAACCCAAAAACAAACAAACAAACAAACAAAAAAAAAAACCACTGTTTTCAAATGATATAATGATTTACCTCTCGCTGGAAGTGATAAAACAAGTGATAAATGACCATCTATCAGGGATAACAGCCCTACCATCTATTAGCTATGTGACTGAACAAATTACTTTACCTCTCTGAGCCACAGTTTTCTAATCGTCAGAAGGGATGCTTAGGATCTTTGTAAGGATTGCATGAGGCGATTCAAGTCAAGCCGCCAGCAGTGTCTGCTCATAGTAAGCACTCAACCAGTGGCAGCATTATCATCAGAGTTGCTTGCGAAGGGCTTCTCTAAACCATGTGAAAATAACAGAGAAGGATAATAATATCAGAGTTTAACTCCCTAGGCCCTTTTATACATCCAAAGATTTGCAAAGGTTGGGGGAGGAGGGGCTCCATGTCCTTATGTTGTATTGTGACCGATTTTAATGACTTTCTTGTCTTGATTTATTAACATTTACTAACACTTACTAATAACATCTTACAAATTTAAAAAAATGTTTATGGAATACCTTTCTGACTTTATGGAATGCCATAAATCAGTTATTATTATTAAACATTTGGAGGAGAGTTACTCAAGGGGAAGTATGGAGGTGGAAGAGGGTGATTGTTAGCCAAGCAACAGCCACCTTAGAGTTTGTGATACACCTTCTGAGTAAAAGAAAAAACTTAGGAGACTTTAAATAAAATACAGTGAACATATATGGGATATGTAGCCCAAAGACAGCATAAATTTCATAGACACTGATTCCATTCAAATTGCAAACATTTATTATGCAACATGTCAACTGATGAACAAGAGCCAAATATAGGAAATACAAAAAATAACTGGGAAATTATTCCTGTCCTGAGGATTTTATGTAGTATAGTCTGAGATATAGAAATATGTAGTATTCATCATATAGCCAAACAAAATATTCTAAACCAAACATTATAGAAAAATAGAGTAGGAAGCCACTGATGCAGTTTAGGGGAGTGTATTGTCAGGGTTCTCTAGGGAAAGAGAATCAACAAGAGATATCTGTAAATAGTATGAGATTTTATAAAGTTCTCTCACAGGACTGTGGGGATGCACAAGTCCAGGTTCCGCAGGCAGGCTGCAAACCAGGGGCTCCGGTGAAGGTCCAATGAAGGTCCTTGATGAGCTCCCAGGAGACGTTGGCTGTCCAAAGACAAGCTGGGAACTTCTCTGAATGCTGAAATCACTTCCCCTTTTAAGGCATTCAACTGATTGTAATCAGCTATCTATGTAGTCAGCTCACTGATGACTAAAGTCCATAAATGTCCTTGTATTATAATTAGCCCAGTGCTTGCCTGACCAAACTGGGCACAATTACTGGGCCAGGTTGATTCATTAGCCTAACCATCACAAGGGGTCAGGAAAGTTTTGCAGAAGAAGTGATCCTAGTACCAGCCCTGCCCTCCCCTGAGTGGTGAAAGGAGGACAAGCATTCTTGGTAATAGCATTAGTCAAGGTAAAGAAAGGTGGGGAGGCACCAATTTTCCAGGGATGTCAAGCTGTCTGGAGAGGTTTGAATGCAGGGATTGTATGGAAGGAAGGATTGGCAAGTGATGAGCCTGGAAAGGCAAATGTGGTCAGATGCTAAGGAGTGGAAAACCACGCTAAGGAATTAAATTAGGAAAGAATTGTTGTGGGAGAAGTTCCCACATGAGAACATTATTATATATCTCATGCGGGGCTGCTGGTTACTTGGCTGTGCCAGAGGGTAACAAATCCCAAAAAGTTGAAGACAATTGTTAGAGGTCTCAGAAGACAAGATGGAGGGGATGAGATAAGATATAACTCAGAGACCCACTAAAAGTTCTTGAATGAGGAGTGAGATCATGAAAATTGTGTTTGGAGAAGGTCAGACACACGTGTAGAGATCACAGAGGGAGAGACTAGAAGCCGGGCTGCATGCTATGAGAAAATGGGAAGGGGTCCAAGTGTGCGTGCCCCAGGCAGGGAAGTAGATGGGAGGTAGCGGGCGAGGATACAGCATAGAGGAAGGGGCAGAAGGATTTGGAACAGAAATATGTAGACTGAAAGGGAAGGAGCAGGGTGAAAATTTTATATTTTATATATATGTATTTGGATATATATATTTATATATCCAAAGTTTGTGCTATATAGCTGTAAACCCAAAGGCTCAGGTTAGATTTTTGTTTTTTGTTTTTTGTTGTTTTTTTTTAAAAAAAAAAAACAATTTATTGAAGTATATCATTCATACATGAACATACATAAACTATAAGTGTCAGCAAACATTGTGATCTTACAAAACAAACATGTATAACATCATACAGGGCTCCCACACATCACCCCCCCAAACACCCCACATTTTTGTGAAACATTTGTTAACTAATCATGAGAGAGTATTGTCAAAGTATTACTACTAACTATAGTCTGTGTCTTCCTCCCCTATATATTTTTTTAAGGATTTATTTATTTATTTATTTATTTATTTATTTATTTACTTTTATCCATTTTTACTCCCCACACCCCCGTTTTTGCTGTTTTTGTGTTCATTCACTGGGCAAGTCTCTGTGTCTATTTCCTGCTTTCTCTTCTCATCCTTCTCCTCCTGTATTCATTGGGATTCGATCCTCAGAGTCTCCGATGTGGGAGAGAGGCATCCTACAGCCTGTGCCACCTTAGTTCTTGGTTTTTTGGTGCTCTTGTCTTGGCTCTCCCTTGTGTCACTCTCCTGTTACATTATCATCTTGCTACGTGGCTCGCGGGGCCTGACAGCACACTCGCACACAGGGCCCGGTGGCCCACGCACCTTCTATTTTTCTTTTTTTAAATTTTACTGGGTGGTCCCCGGGATCAGACCCAGGTCCCTCCATATGGGAGACACGTCCAACCACCCGAGTCACATCTGTCCCCCTGCTATATCTTTTAAGGTTGACCAAAGATACCCAAAGTTACAGTCTTTTCCCATACAGGATGGTCATATAATATATCAGGTTTAGTTTATCACCAGTATTCCAAAAACCAGACCTAGGGAGAAAAACTAGGTCTGGCAACACATGCATGGTTTCTAATATAGCGAATGTTTAGCCTACCCTGATTATCACAAAATCAGGACAGCGAGAATGTTCGCACTCACGTTAGGTTTTTGATCCCATTGGGTTCCTGTAGTCAACCACTGTCCTGATTAAAAGCAAACAAAAAACACTATCTTGTTGAAAGTCTGCTTGTTTTTTCCCTAATTTTCATTCTCTCCAGTCTCTCCAGTCACAAGGGCTTTTTAACCTGAAATACAGTGACTGCATTAAGGGAGGGAATTTCTGCAGAGTGGAACTAAACAAGAATGCCTAATGATGGTTAATTTCCCCAGTTAAATAAGTGAGGACTAACACAGCAAAGAAAAAGGCCTTTATATTTTGGAACTCTATCATCAAATAGACAATGATATATTTGCAATTTACAAACTAGGGTATTCTAAAGATGGATGTGAGGCAAGCTCCAGGCCACTTTTAAACTCAGCCTTGTAAATTTAAGGAGAGAGTTTTGGGTGCAACCTCTTCTCAGTTTATTGTCTTACACTGAAAACATATCAAAAGCCATGATGTGCTCAATATTCTTTGACTCAGCTTTCTGAGAATTTATCAAATTTTTCATGAATATATTCAAACTTTCATTGTAAGATTTTTTTTCAATAGCAAAAAGGGGGACAATCAAAATATCTCACTAAATGGAATTATTTTTTTAAATTATGACACATCCATGTGATATACAATGAAATATTCTACAGCCTAATAAAAATGTTATATCAATGGATTGTTTAATGCCATAATGCTCACAATATAGAGTTAAATAAAAGATATCACAAAATAATCTGTACTGTATAATCTCATTTTTGTGAAAAAATTAATGCATATGAATATATGTCTATGCATTTAAATAGAGCATATTCATAGAAATATAACAGGAGTTATCTCTGGATAGTGATTTTTCTATTCTTTGGCTTTCCTGTATTTTCTAGAAGAAATATAGAGAAAATAATACTTTTTAAAGAAAGGGAGAATACTTGAAGTTATTTTTTAATGGCATTTCATTGGATTTTTTTTGTTTTGAAACATAAAACCAATGTATTTGTCACTCATTCTTATCTGATGATTTTTTTTCTGATCTTCCTATTCTCAAATTCTTTCTTAACAGTTTCTGATGTGCTGTTAAATACATTCTTTGAGTTCCCAATTTCAGTTATTATTCTATACATTTCTAGTATTTTCATTTCTTTCATTTTTATTGCTTTCAATTCCTTGTCGAAATTCTTCACCATGCCTTTTAATTCCTTGGACATATGATCTATAGGTATTTTTAAGCATATGTCAGGAAGTTTCACTCTCTAGATATCCTGTGTATTTGTTTCTAGTATCTGTTTTTTCATCTGCTTTTTGGTCATGTCTTATCTTCTCA
>PVKH010008071.1:0-19738 GCA_004027955.1 Chaetophractus vellerosus | reverse complement strand
ATGAGTCCATAGGGCTAAGAGACTTCAAAGTCAACCCAGAGGTAACACTTATGCAGATCCCAGTAGGACCTCCTAGGCTTCCAATAAGGATATCACTCCAAACAGAGGGGCTCCTGTGGGCTCTGGAGACATCCAGGTCCTATATCAGGGCAGATAGCCCCAGAGTTTGGTGCCTTATCAGTGGGCCCTAATTTGGAATCCTTGTTCCTGAGAGTGACAGAGTCTGATCGAAATATGTCTTCCCTGCATATGGTCAATCTGTCTCTTCTTTGCAAATCTATATGTGATACCAGAGTTTTAGGTGTACTTCCAGAGAGCAGAGTCTATGGGCTGTCCATGTGCTAGCTGGGTCCAAAAGCTCGGTGGAGCTGCAACTCCTACTCTACAGCTCAATGGACTCACCCAGGACACCTAGTGGGGAGATGATGAGGGACAATGGCTATTCCAGGGAATGGAGAGAGTCTGCAGCTGCAGGAAGGATAATCTCATCCATCTTATTCATGGGATATAAGCCCCCTCTCACTGGGAGGTGGAGGGGACATCACCATCCCAGACTCCTCAAGATTGGGGGAAGAGCTATGGACTAGAGTGGACTTACTGGTATCCGGTTATAGACTTATTGTGATTCATGCAATGGAAGAAATTACAAAATTATGTGGAGCCAGTGGCCACTGGATGCTATGGGGGCAGGGAGAGGGAAAAGCAGTTGTAATACAGGGCCTTTTTTGGGACTTGGGAATTATCCTGAGTAACACTGCAATGACAGATATAGGCCATTTTATATCATCATATAACATGCGGAACTGTGTGGGAGAGAGTGTGGTCTACAATGTGAACTATGGTCCATGCTTAGTGGCAAAGCCCCAAAATGTGTTTATCTATTGCAGTTGATGTGCCACACTAATGAAGAATGTATATGTGGGAGGTTGTGGGAGGTGTGGGAGGTGGGGCATATGGGTACCCCTACAATTTTTGTGTAACATTTATATAATTGATGTATCTTTTTAAAAAAATTAATTAAAACAATAAATGAAAAAAAGTTTTAAAACTTTAAATAAGAGAAAAAGTTTTTTTTCCTTTAGGCCAAGACTTTGTTTAGGCATTTAATATTAAAACATAAAAAGGGCATACATTGAGATTTTTAACTTTAGGATCCCATTGACTTATTGTGTAATATTATTAATAATAATTAATAACCAACGTCTGTTGAGGTTACCGTAAGCATAATATAGACTAGGCTGCTCGATTCTCCTTTGTGAAGCAGGCACTATTCTCATTGCTATACAGAGAAGAAAGCAGAGGCTCAGAGATTTTAACTCATTCAAGGTCTCTCTGCTGGTAAGGAATAGAGCTGAGGTCTGAACCCAGGCTGTGTGGTTTCAGAACTCTAGCTCATATTTCTGTGTCATACAAGACAGTTCTTAATCATTGGGAGGTATGAGCTAGGGCAGTATTTCCCAGACTTACTCATGGTAGACATCGCTTGGGGAACTTGTTCAAAATACCACTTCTCAGGTCATCTTCCCTTAGGGTAGATACTAGAAATCTGTAATTTTAAGAAGCTCCTCATGTAATTTTTATGAGGAATGCTTGGAAAAAACTGCTTAAAGAGATATTGAAAAAATGCTAATATATGTCCTCACTATGTAGCTTAGAATCAATGAAAACCAAGTTCTTCCTATTTTTCATAAATATAAAGAAGGAAGAAAGCTCAGGAGATCTACAAGTGAGAGCTTCCTCTGTCTCTGGAGAAGAAAGAAGACACACTTACCTAAAACTAAACCTTAAATAATTAAAATAAATAAAACATTGCAGATGATTAGATAATAGAGTGGTGGTTGGGGGTTGGCGTGGAATGCTTCTTGTATCTCCTACTATCAATATCCATGAGGAGTTTTGGCACCTCATCAGAGTCAGGAAAGGGGTGTTTTGTATGCAGACATCCCAGGGTTAAACTCTTGCCTAAATAACCAAGTATAACATTCTCTTGTCCATGACATTCCTTAAGTTGTCATTACATGTACCATCAGGGACTATGAGTTTTAGAACACTCACCATCTCATTAAAAGAGCAAATGATGCTATGTCCATAAAAACAATACTGCTGCGAGTCAAATGTATCTTCTGCACAGAGAAAATCAATATTGCAGGAAAGGTTTTATATATATGGCTAACATCAACAGCTCAAGATGAAAATTTTTTTGGAGAGCCAATATTTGAAAGAATGGAATGCTATGATGAAACAATCTGAGAATGGTGGGACTTTCAGCAGGACAACTTTCTTGAGACCTTGAAAATGTTAATAGCTTGAAAAAAATGTAGTGAGATTGTTCTAGACTATAAGAGATTAAAAAGATGTAAGCAAATGCAGTGTGCAAACCTAGATTAGGTAACTTTCTGGGGAAAAGAAAACAGTCTTAAAAGATCATCCTTAGAGAATTGGAGACATTTGAATAAGGACAAATATTAAATATTATTATTATTATTATTTAACAATAGTATGACCTAAGAATAGTTGATCTTCTTAGGTCATAGGGGTATATATTATGCTTTTGGTTCTTATTCTTAGGAAATGTGTGCTGAAATATTTAAGGGTAAAATATCATAATGTCTGCAACTAATTTTCAAATGGTACAACAATATACGTATATATGTAAACACACACATGAACACACATATATTTACATATGTATATTCAAAAATATATTTTGGGAGTGGGAGAGCAAATAAAAATTCTATCAATTATACTGTATCCTACTGAAAAGAACTAGAACCCCTTGGAGATATGCCTGATTCCATGTCTAGGACAAGAATATACAAGATAACTCTCAACATTTTATTGTGGCAGATATCAAGGAAGCTGTCAAAGACTACTAGGGTTATGTAAAAAAACTCAAGAGATAACTTGAAAAGCCTTCTTCTGGCCAGAGTACAATTTAAGCATCAATAAGGATAATAATTTTAATATATTTAAACACATGAAATATATTTAAATCCATGAGTTTTTAGGGATACTTTTAAAAAACCAAAACAACAATTGGCAAGATTGTGGGAAAATGTCAGCATAGGAAGTTCCAGGAATCAGTCCCTCCACCAAAAACAACTATTAAACTCAAAGGAATTGTCTGAAACAAATATTTTGAAGCTTCTGAGTCTAGTACAGCATCCAAAGAGAGCAGCTTTTGAAGAGCTACTTCAGATTGCTGGGGGCATGGCTCTGAGGGCAGCCATTGTTCCAAACCCCTTTGGGCAAAAGTGGCAGAGGAGTTTTAAAGCCAAAACAAGTCCTCAAAATTAAAGAAAGCAGTTAAAGGGCTACAGTAACTGGGTGAGTGCTGAATTAAGAAAATGCAGCTTCAAAAGCCATAAGAGAAGCTCCTGGTGCCTTTGCCTGCCCCCTCCCTGCCCCAGGTGGTGTGAAGCCAGGCTGCACTCCCATTGTGGGTCATCCTAGCTGGAGCAGCGTAACCTCTGTGGGCATACTAGGGTGCCTGTACGTTAATGTCAATCAACCAGGAGCCAGGCTGATAAACTGACCTAGGAAACTCCTTTTGGGCTGGACCTCCCAGAATTTGCCCTCCAGGCTCAAACAGCTTAGGACAGCTAAGGCAGTTGCTATTGCACCAAATAAATAAATAAATAAATAAATAAATAAATAAAAATCAAAGAAATAGGAAAGTAGGCATTAACAGAAGAATTGAGGAAAATAGACATATAAAATTTAAAAGGCTAAGTAGCAAATTAGCAGAAGAAAGTTCCACATTACCAGTAGTTACTTTGCAGTAACCAGTAACCATCGAAGGTTCCAAGGAGAGAGCAAGGGAAAAATAGGTGCAACATGGGAGCATTTTTGGGACATTGGAATTGTCCTGCATGACATTGCAATGGTGGGTACAGGCCATTATACATTTTGTCAAAATTGTGTGGAGCAAAGTGTAAACTATAATGTAAACTGTAGTCATTGGTTAGTAACAATGCTTCAATATGTGTTCATCAATTGTAACAAATGTACCACACAAATGAAAAATACTGTTAATGTGTGAAAGTGTGGGAGGGGAAGGGAGTGGGGTAAATAGGAATACCCTATATTTTTTATGTAACATTTATGTAATCTAAAGCTTCTTTAAAAATTAAAAAAATTTTTAAAAATGTAAATGGATTAAACTCTCCAGTCAAAAGACAGGGATTGGCAGAATGGATAAACAACCATAACTCATATATGGGTTGTTTACAAGAGACTCACCTTAAATTCAAAGACACAAGTTGACTGAAAGTTAAAGGATGGAAAAAATATAGCTGGAAAATAGTAACAAAAAGAGACCTGGGGTAGCTATTAAATTAGACACTTTTACATTTATAGTAGACTTTAATAACCCACTTTCAATAATGGGTAGAACATATAGACAGAAGATCAATAAAGAAATAGAAGACTTAAATGATACTATAAACCAATTAGACCTAACAGACATTTATAGAACACTTTACCCAACATAATACCACATTCTTCTCTAGTGCACATGGATCATTCTACAAAATAGACTATATATTAGGTCACAAAACAAGTCTCAATAACTTTAAAAATATGGAAATCATAAAGTTTTTCTTTCTGATCACAATGTAATGAAGCTAGAAATCAATAACAGATGGAGTATATGAAAATTGTCATATACTTTTAAAAAATCAAATTTATTGATACATATTAATAAAGCACATCCATCCTAAGCACACATTACACGGTCTTTCAGTTTGTAAATTCAATTCCAAAGATTTAAACAAACAACATTTTTACCAATTCTGCACAGACCAACACTCAGCTTTCTGTCTTCTACCCTCTTTCTATTTTCTGGTGACCTATATTACTAATTATTATTTCCATGAGTTTATACAATATATTTAGTTCATAAAAGCACAATCATAGAGAATTTGTCCTTTTGTGTCTGGCTTGCTTCACTCAACATAATGTCCTCCAGTGTCATGCATGTGGTCATATGCTTTACAACTTCATTTCTTCTTAAAGCTGCATAATATTCTATCATCTGTATACACCACAATTTTATTCATTCATCAGTTGATGGGCCTCTATCTCATACCTTACACAAAAATTAACTCTAAATGGATCAATGACCTAAATATAAAAGCAACAACCACAAAACTCCTAGAAGAAAATGTAGGAAAACATCTTCAAGATCTTGTGGTAGGCAGTTGTTTCTTAAACCTTACACCAAAAGCACGAACAATGAAAGAGATAATAGATAAATGGGACCTCTTCAAAATTAAACACTTTTGCATCTCAAAAGACTTTGTTAAAAGGCTGAAAAGGCACTCAACTCAATGGAAGAAAATATTTTGCAATCATATATCCAATAAGGGTTTAATACCCATGATATTTAAGAGATCATATAACTCAACAATAAAAAGACAAGCTACCCAATTAAAAATTTTAAAATGGGCAAAAGACTTGAAGAGACAATTGTCCAAATAAGAAAATACAAATGGTGAAGAAACATGAAAAAATGTTCAACGTCACTAGTGATTAGGGGAACACAAATCAAAACTACAATGAGATATCATTTCATACTTATTAGACTGGCCACTATTAAACAGCTGGAAAACTGTAAATGTTGGAGAGGATGTGGAGCTTATTCACTGTTGGTGGGAATGTAGAATGGTACAGCCACTGTGGAGAACTGTTTGGCAGTTCCTAAGGAAGTTGAATATAGACTTGCCATGTGACCCAGCAATACCATTACTAGGTATATACCCAGAAGAACTGAGAGCAGAGACCCAAACAGACATCTGCACACCAATGTTCTTAGCGGCATTATTCATGATTGCCAAAAAGTTGCCATACACTTTTAAACAACCTGTGGGTTAAAGAAGACATCACAAGAGAAATTAGGAAATATAATGAAATGAATGAAAACAAAAACACAACATAGCAAAATGTATGATACGCGGCAGAGGAAGTTTTCAGAAGAAAAATTATAGCTTTAAATTTGTATACTAAAAAAGAAGAAAGCTCTCAAATTAGAGATCTAACCTCACAATTGGAGAATGTAGAAACAAAGAGCAAACTAAATCCAAAGTGAAGGAAGAAAATAACAAATATTTTCTTTGTTAAAAACAATAGAGGCAATTAACAAAACCAAAAGATGGCTCTTTGAAAAGATCAATAAAATTGACAATTAGCTAGACTGACAAAGAAAAAAAGAGAAAGGACACAAATACATTAAATAAGAAATAAAAGGGGAGACTTTACTATACTATCCACAGAAATAAAAAGGATTATGAGCGCGTACTATGAACAACTGTATACCAAAAAATTAGGTATCCTAGATGAAATGGAAAAATTCCTAGAAACACACAAACTACCTATACTGACTCAAGAAGAAATAGAATATCCCAACAAACCAGTAACAAGTAAGGAGATTGAATCAGGAATGAAAAACCTCACATCAAAGAAGGTCTCAGGAACAGATGGCTTCACTGGTAAGTTCTACCAAATATTTCAAGAAGAATTTAGATCAATTCTGCTCAAACTTGCAAAAAATTGAAGAGAGGGGAGCACTCTCGAACTTACTCTATGAGACCAAAATTACTCTCATTCCAAAGCCAGAAAAGATTACAACAAGAAAAGAAAATTTTAGGCCAATATCCCTAATGAATATAGATACAAAATCCTCTATAAGGTACTAGCAAACCAAATCCAACAGTACATCAAAAGAATAATACACCATGATCAAGTGGGATTTATCCCAAGCATGCAAGGGTAGTTCAGCATAAGAAAAGCAATTAATGTAATACACTATATTAATAAAGGGAAAAATATGATTATCTCAAATGAGGCAGAAAAAGCATTTGACAAAATCTAGCACCCCTTCTTGGTAAAAACACTTAGAAAAGTAGGAATAGGAGGAGCTTCTTCACTATAATAAAGGGTATATGTGAAAACTCACAGTTTTCCCTTTAAGATCAGGAACAAGACAAGATTCCCACTGTCAACATTGTTATTTAACATTATATTAGAAGTTCTAGCCAGAGCAGTTAGGCTAGAAAAAGAATTTAAAAACATCCAAATTGGAAAGGTAGAAGTGACTCTTTCCCTGTTTGCAAATGACAACTTTTTATGGAGTGTTTTAGTATCCTAACCTGCTCAAAGAAAATACCATGAAATGGGTTGGGTTAAGCCATGGGAATTTATTTGCTCATTGTTTTGAGGCTGGGGAAATGTCCATATCAAGGGATCATCACAGTGATGCTTTCTTCCTAAAGACCAGCTGCTGACCATCCTTGGCTACACTACATAAAGGCACATGGCAGCGTCTGCTTGTCTTTCCCTTCTCTTGTGCATTTTGTTGATTTCAGTTTCTTGCTTCCATGGTTTGTTCTCTCTCTCTCTCTCTCTCTCTCCATTCAGTTTATAAAGGACTCCACTAATAAAATTAAGACCCTTCTTGAATGTGTTGGTTCACCCCTTAACTGCCCTTAACTGAAGTATCACCATAAAAAGGACTTAATTGCAATGAATTCATATGCACAGGAATGGATTAACTTTAAAAACATGTTTTCTGGGGTACATACAGTTCCAAACCACCACATGGAATAAATCCCAAAACATCCACAACAAAGTTACTAGAGCTAATAAATGAATTCAGAAAAATTGTTGAGGTACAATATCAATAGGAAAAATCAGTATTATTTCTATATTTTAGCAATGAAACAAACTAAAGAGGAAATCAAGAAAAGCCCATGTACAATAGCAACTAAAAGAAAATATCTAGGAATAAATATAACTAAGGTTGTAAAGGACTTATACTAGAAAACTACAAAACGTGGCTAAAAGAAATCAAAGAAGACTTAAATAAATGGAAGGACATTCCATGGTAATGGGTTGGGACACTAAATCTTGCCAAGATGTCAATTCCACCGAAGGCAATTTGCAGATTCAATACAATCCCACTCAAAATTCCAACAGCCTTTTAAAAGAAATAGCAAATTAAATCATCAAATTTATATGGAAGATAAAGGACCACAAATAGCCAAAGCCATCTTTAAAAAGAAGAACATAGAGGACTCAACGTACAGGTTTTAAAACTTATTTAAAAGTCACAATTTTCAAGTCAGCATGATACTGGCACAAGGACAGACTTATAGATCAATGGAATAGAAATGAAAGCACAGAAATAAATCCTAATTTGTATAGACAATTGATTTTTGACAAGGGTGCCAAGTCCAATCAATTGGGAAAGAATAGTTTCTTTAACAAATGTTGCTGGGAAAACTAGATATCTATATTCAAATGAATGAGGGTGACCCTTATACCATATACAAAAATTAACTCAAAATGGATCAAAAACCTAAATATGAGATCCATGACTATAAAATTCTTCAGCATCTTTGGCTAGGCAGTGGTCTTTTAGACTTTACACTATATAGCACAAGAAACAAAAGAAAAAATAGATAAATTTGGACCTCATCAAAATTTAAAACTTTTGTACATCAAAAGACTTCATTATGAAAGTAAAAAGAACTTACAGAATGGGAGAAAATATTTGGAAACCACATATATGACAAGGATTTAATATCCAGAATTTATAAAGAAATCCTACAACTTAACAATAAAAAGACCAGCATCCCAGTTAAAAGATATACAAATGACTTGAATAGATGTTTCTCCAAGGAAGATATACAAATGGCCAAAAGGCACATGAAAAGATGCTCAAAATTAGTAACCATTAAGGAAATATAAATCGAAATCTCAATGAGATACCATTTCACATCCACTAGAATGGCTACAATAAAAACAAAATGAAAAACAATAAGTTTTAGAGAGGATGTGGAGAAATAGGAACACACATTCATTTTTGGTGGGAAAGTAAAATGGTGCAGCTGCTGTGGAGAAGAGTTTGGTGACTCCTTAGAGAGTTAAGTGTAGAACTGCCATAGACCCAACAATCCCACTCCTAGCTATTTACCCAAAAGAATTGAAAGCAGGAACTTGAACAGATATTTGCACACCAATGTTCATAGTGGCACTATTCCCAATTGCCAAAAGATAGAAGCTACCCAAATGTCCATCAACAGATCAATGGATAAGGAGAATGTGATATGTGTGAAAAACAATGAAGTTCTGACACATGCTACTAAATGGATGAACCTTGAAGTCTTCATGTTGAGTGAAACAAGCTAGACAATAAAGGTCAAATATTGTGTGATATAACTGATATGAAATAAATATAATAAGCAAATCCATAGGGTCAGAAGCTAGACTACATGTTGCTGGGGCTGGAATGGGGCAGGGAATGGGGAGTTAATGCTTAATTGGTGGTACAGTATTTCTATTCAAGATAATGGAAAAGTTTTAGTCATGGATGGTGGTGATGGTAGCACAACATTGTGAATGTAATTAACAGCACTGGATAATATACTTCAATGTGGCTAAAAGGGCAAATTTTAGGCATTATAAATGCTATTTGAGTAAAAATTTCAAAAATATGACAATAACAATTGACTTGTGCAATACAAAGTGAACCCTAATGTAATATGAACTATAGTTAATAGCATATTTACAGTAACACTTTCTCATCAATTGTAACCATATATATAAAAGTAATTTTTAAGGGATGAAGAAGGATACTATTTATTAATAAAAGAGGCAATTAACCAAGAAAAAATAATTATAACAAATATTTATGCACCTAACCTGGGTGTTCCAAGATACATGAGGCACATACTGGCAAAACTAAAGGGAGAAATAGATATCTCTATAATAATAGTTGGAGACTTCAGGACAACACTCACAGTATTGGATAGACCATCTGTAAAGAGCACAAATAAAGAAGCAGAGAGCCCCCATGTCACAACTCTTCTTCCCTCTCCCTTCCCTCAGAACCTTTGGTGGCCACTGCTTTTATATCAATGATAAAAGTTCTCCCATTGCTAGAATAATAAGTCAACCCTAATCCATAGTTGCATTGCCCTTTATGTTTGTTCATTCCTCAATCTTGAGGATTTTGGTGTGGTGATGCCCACTGTGTTTCTGATTGAGAGAGAACTTAGATCCCATGGGGCACTGGATGGAGCTGTCTTGCTTGCAGTTGTAGATACTCTGCTTTTTGGGATAGGCGCTGTCCATCATCTTCATTTTGTTAGTTGTCCTGGGTGAGTCCAGTGAACTGGAGAGTAGGTGTTGCAACCCTGCTGAGATTCAGGGCTCATCTGGCATATGAACAGACCTAAGAGTTAAGTCTCTGGAGCATATATTTAACAAGTATAGTGCTGATTATAGGTTCAAATAAAAGGGTTGGAAGAGCCATGTGTAGGGAAGTTATAAATGAGTCTAACTCTGTTACATTAGGGAACATATATTACAAAGTAAGGCCCACTGACAGGGTGCTGGATTCCTGAGTCTGTCTGCCTTTCTTATGGTGTCTAGATGTCTCTAGAGCCCCCCGGAGCCCCGCTATTTGAGGCATTGTTTACTGTGGCAGTCAATGAGATCCTGATGAGATAGATGTGCATAAGCATAGCCTCTGGAATGACCTTCCAACTTCCTTTGAAATCTTTTAACCATTAAAAACTCATTTGTATTTAATATAGTCAAGAAAACCATATATATTAATAAAACAACCTTATGGGGTTGCAATCAGAAAAATCCAGATTGTGGGAAAATATATAGAACAAGTTCAACAAATGAATTGCAAGTAAAAAAGTAAATGTTGTGGAGATGGAACACTAGGTGAAAGGAGACTCAAGACATATTTTTAAATTGTTACATGTGAAACTTATTTGGATCCTGACTCAAACAAGAAATTGTTAAAAAATCAACCAACCAACCAACCAAACAAACAAACAACCAAACAGAAACCCAGCTTTTATAGCATGATGGCGGTGTTTGAGCATTGATTGGATATTTGGAAATATTGAGGAATTTAAAAAAATTTATGATGCTATTGTGGTTATGTGGTTTTCGTTTTTGAACAGTTTTTATATTTTAGAGGTACATACTAAAATAATTACAGATGAAGTGATATAATGTCTGGGATATGCTTTATGATATTATGGGGAGAGAAGAGGAAGTGAATGAAGCAATATTTTCCATGAATTGATAATGTTTGAATCTGGGTGACGGGCAACATTTCTTTCTAAAAATATAAATTTTATTGATATTCTATCTACTTCTATGTTGAGCAAGTAAAAGTTAGCTTGGGCAGAGATGATGAAAATCTGTCTGCCATTAATTTGGTTGGGATAACAGATATAGATAACACTAGCTGCAAATTAGCAAGAAATATTTCTCCCAGAGGTGAGCTGCAGCTGTCCTTCAAAACAAACCTATGAACTAATTTTATTTGCATTTTACAGCTGAGGAAACTCAAGCAGAGGGAGGTAAACTGACTTGCCCAAGGTCATACAGCCAGGTTCCTAATTAACCAATATGGTCCAGATTACTGGGCTGAGATTTTCACTGGGATATTTTTGGTTTAGTATGATTGACAAAGTTTTCTTAGAAGTAACATTATGTCTTGTTTGGAGGGAACAGATACAAAATTAAGTCTAGGCCAAAGAACTAGGCAACAGTGACATTGACAGTGAGGTTAATGGTTTATGCCTCTAGCTTCCCTGGACTTACTGGTTGAACCTGTTTTGTTACATGGAAAAATGTGGAAATGGTTGAAGCTCTTCCCTGTGGATATGAAAGTATGAATGTTGGATATGGTGGGTATGGTAGATTGAATTATGCACCTAAGGACAAAATACTCTTAATTTTAGTCCCATTCTTGTGAGTGTGAACCTATCGTAAATGGGACCTTTTGATGATATTATTTTTAGTTAAGGTATAGCCAAATGAATCTGATTTGGTCTTAATCCTATTACTGGAGTCCTTAAGGTGAAAAAGAAATGGGGTGAATCTGGACTCTGGAAGTCAGCAGGAACTCTGAAGAGAAAGTAGAAGACATTGCCATGTAACGGGAAATTCAAGGAACCCCAAGGATTGTCAGACCCCCAGACTGCTACTGACCCTGGGAAGAAGCAAGACTTCCAGCTTCTGAAACTGTGATAAATTCCCATGGTTTAAATCAGCTCACTGTGTGGTATTTGTCATAGTGCCCAGGAAACTAAGACAGTAGGAATGGGAAATCATGCTATTTTTCCCTTCCTCCATATGCAAAATAGGGACTGAAAATACTTCCTTTAATAATTGGAAAATTCTCTGTTTCTAAGAAGTGATAATTGATAAGATTCTTTTCCATTGCATTGGCTATAGTAAAATAGTTTGGTATCTTCAAGGAAGATAACTGACTTATAAGCATTAACATGAAAAGAACCATAGCATGTTAAAGATCTTCCCTCTGTTAATGTGTTCAGATATTAGAAACAAATTGATTATATCTGTAAAATAGAAAATAAAAATGATACGCTCCAGGATACAACAGGGAGAGTTTAATAAGCTGCCTTAGATCACTCAACTTACAACACATCTAAAATGTTAATTAAGCAACTTTTTTTTTTTTATCCTCACCTCTGCTCTGCTGGCTTTAGTAAAAGCCTGTCTGCCAGCTGAACTCTCTACAGGTACCTCCAATTCTGTTTGAAGTTGGTGATCTGGGCTTGGCTCATAACATTCACAGTAGATTTACCTGAAAGATCAATAAAAGCATGTTCAAAGCTAGATGGGCTTCATAGAGCCTAGGATTTTTATTAATTCATATAAACTTCCTAAAACTTTCACTGTAAAGTAAAAAGAATGAAACTTGAGAATATTTACATTGTAAGAAGTTGAGTTGGTATCACGGAGTTTCAAAATTGGTTTGGAGCCCATGAATACTCTTGCATGTCAAAATTCGTGAAAGCACCAAGTGCTTAGTCTCTCCTAAATCTTCTAGGAAGTCTGAGAATCATTAATCATATCAAAAAGTGTTTAATAAGTACCAGCCTTTTTGTCTTGGATGCTGTACAAGGCTGATAACATCTGGATCTTGCCCTCTGTTAGCAGATGCCAGTGGCCTCTGTAAAATATGTGTGTCTTAGTGTTAACTACATATTTGAATAATTCCATGAAAGAGTTGATGAGAGTATAGCAAAGAAGAAATGGAATTAGTAAAAGAAAGTGTGTGGATTCCATTTGGAAAAGTAAAAGAGTTACAGTTATTGGATCTGGAGCAGAACAGTGAGGTAACATTTCAAGAATCATCTAGTAATGGGGAAAGTGGGTGGCTTGGAGCCAAATAGAACGCTTCCCTGGTGGTCTTGAGCAAGATGCTAATCTCCTTGAGCCTCAGTTTCTGAATTTGTTAGTCAGGAACAAGTACAAACAACTGCATGACTTAAGGGAACTAATTTATATAGTATCTGTTTTCTCATTTGTTAAATTACGGATTTTGAAGGGTTATTTTGAAATCATCCCTTCAATACTGTTATTTTATATTTTAAAATGTGGAGTGGTGGGGGGAGTTATGGTTGACACATATTCTGGGGTTTGGACAGTCTTTTATGGAAACAGTGGCATTTTCACAGCATGGCATCCAACTTGAGGGTTCTTGACAAGTTAAGAAAAGCAGGGTGATCCAGTCACAGGGCATGGGGTGGGAAAATTAATGCATAATTTTTAAAAAGACTTATTTATTTTTTATTTATTATATATCCCCCCCTTGCTGCTTGTTCTTGCTGTGTTCATTTTTGTGTTCTTCTGTGTCTGCTTGTCTCCCCCTGCTGCGGCATCCCACCGAGTCAGCTCACTGCGCGGCAGCCTGCCTGCCCACTGCGGCTTGCTCTGCCCGTGGCGGCTTGCCTTCTGGAGGCAGTCTGCCTGTGTGAGGAGGCCCAGGGAACCAAACCTGGGGCCTCCCATGTGGTAAACCGGAGCCCTACCAATTGAGTCACAGCCGGTTCCCAATTAATGCATACTTTGACTATCATTTTTCACTTACTGGAAAAAGTGACCACATGTAGGAACATTTGTTATTTTCTCTTTTTTGGGATAGGTAATATTTCTACTTTTCTAACTCAGATTTTATAAAAGACCGTATGGTTTGATTAAGAGTGTAAAATTAGAACTAGAAACTAATCAACTAGCCAGAGAAGCTTTGATCTTTAAAATGCTGGAATTATCTTTAATCAGAGGAGATTTAAATTGGCTAAATAGTGGGATTAAGGCAAAATTATCATCATTTTGTCCAGTAAAATGTTGATTCTTTTCTACTACTGGCAACAATTCACTGAATAGGAACTTTCTTTTCAAATCAAATAACCCATTGTTTTCTAATGAGTTCAATTTTAAAATTGGATTTTTCTTTTCTGCACAATTTTAAAATGAATTCCCCAGCACGAGAAGCACTGGGAAGTGGCATAAATCTAACATTAAAAATTATGTCAAAGATGTATATACATATGTATAAAGTGTATGGCATATATCTGTAAAATATTATTGTACATCATTATGTAAATCAATAGTATAAATTTCTGAAAATTTGGAAGAATAAGATATTTTAAGAATGAAGAAATAGTATTACACAGAGGAAACCAGGCAATAGGATAGAATGTTGATTATCAGGCACTTGGCTCTCAAGTTCCTCAGGTTAGAAAATTAACCGTGGCCTCCTAAAGATATGGATCCCACCATTATCATGACTATCTTGATAGCCTCTCTGACTAAATCCTAAGGGTCCTACACAATCATAACTGCATATTTCATTATCATACAGTTACTAAATCTGGTACAAGAGAAAGGATACTGCTGAGTTTATACAGTCAATGGATGTGAATTATGTGCTAATGCTCTCCAGTACATTCTTTGGCTTCCTTAAATTATGAAAAAAGAAAAACATATAAAAATATATACCCATGGAGCTACCACCCAGATCCAATATGTCCTAATAATTTGCTACAATTGCTTCATATATTTTAACCTTTTTATTTCGTATAATTGTAGACTCACATACAATTTTAAGAAATAATACAGAGAGATCCCAAGTACTTTTTACTCAGTTTCCACCAATGGTAAATCTTGCTAAACAAGAATACAATATTATAAGCAGGATGTAGTGTTCTTTTATAGCCACATCCACATTCCTCATGCCTTCTACCCCCATTATCCTTAATGTCTGGCATTAATCCGTTCTCCTTTTCTATAATTTTTTTTTATGAATGTTATATAAATGGAAACATACAATAGGTAACTCTTTGGGATTGTCTTTTTTATTCAACATAATTCTCAGGATATTTATCAAAGTTTTTATTTGTTTCAGCAGTTAATTTCTTTTTATTGCTGAGTAGTATTCCATGGTATGCGTATATCAACATTTGTTTACCCATTTACCTGTTGAAGGAAACCTGAATTGTTTCCAGTTATTGCTTATCACACATAGTGTTCCTATGAACATTTATGTACAGACTTTTGCATGAAAGTAAGCTTTCATTTCTCTGGAATAAATGCTCAAGAGTGCAATTGTTGAGTTGAATGGTAGTTGCTTGTTTAGTTTTTTTTTTTCAAAAGAAACTGCCAAATTGTTTTTCATAGTAGCTGTACAATTTTACACCCCTACCGGCCAGGTATGAGTGATCCGGTTTATTTGCATTCTCACCATCATTTGGTGTTGTCACATTTTTAAAAATTAGCCATTTGGGTAGGTGTGTAATGATAACACCATTTTCCTAATGGCCAATGATATTGAATGTCTGTTTTTCCTCTTTGATGAAATGTCTGTTCATACCATTTGCCCATTTTCTAATTGGAATTTTTTTTTAGTTTGTGTTCTTTAAATATTTTAGATTCTATCCTATATTACATATGTGGCTTGTAGCTTACAGGGTCTTTCACTGGGCAAAATTTTAAAATTTTGATTAAGTCTTATTCATCAATTTTTTTCTTTAATGGCTTATGCTTTTGGTATCAAATTTAAAAAATCTTTGCCTATCCTTATATGCCAAAGAATAATATTTTTTTTCCCTAAAAGTTTTACACTTATCTTTAGGTCTGTGATCTATTTTTGAGTTAATTCTTCTATAAGGTGTGAAGTTTGGGTAGAGTTTTATTTATTTATTTTGCCTATGGATGTCCAATTATTCCAGCACCATTTGTTGAAAAAAACTACCTTTCTTCTGATGACTTGCTTTTTTAAAAATATAGTTTTTATTTGTTTTTAAAAGATACTTAGGTTACATAAAATGTTACATAAAAAATATAAGGGATTCCCATATGTCCCACTCCCCACACCTCCCACTTTTCCCCACATTAACAACTTCTTTCATTAGTGTGGTATATTCATTGCAATTGATGAACACATTTTAGAGCACTGCGACTAAGCATGGATTATATTTTACATTGTAGTTTACCCTCTCTCCCACTCAAGTCTGTAGGTTATGGCAGGATAAATAATGGCCTGTATCTGTTGTTACATTGTCATTCAGGACAATTCCAAGTCCCGAAAATGCCCCCATATTACACCTCTTTTTCCCTCTCCCTGACTTTACCACCTCCAGTGGCTACTATCTCCACATCAATTATGTAATTTTTTATTCTCTGTCAAAAATCAGTGAGCATATGTGGGGGTTCTCTCTTTTGTTCCATTGATTTCTGTGTCTATCCTTCCACCAATACCAGACAGGCTTAATTACTATAGCTATTTAATAAGTCTTGGAATTGAATAGACGGATTCCTCCCATTTAATTCTTCATTTTCAAATAATTATAGCTATACTAGGCCCTCTGCCCTTCATAAGCATTTTAGAATAATTTTATATTTATCTACAAAAATCTTGCTGAGATTTTGATAGTAATTGCACTAGACTTATATATTAATTTGGGGAGAATTGATATCATTACTCTGTTGCACTTACCAATACATGAACACAATATGTGTCTCTCTATTTTTTCATATCTTTTTTATTTCTTTCATCAGCATTTCATAGATTTCAGTTTACAAGTCTGTATATAATTTGCTAGATTTAACTCTAAGTATTTCTTTTTTCCCTTGAGCAATTGTAAATATTATTGTATTTTTTTGTTTGTTGTACACATATTCATTGCTATTATATAGAAATACAATTTATTGTATGCTTATCTAGTATTCTGTGACTTGTTGAATATACTTACTAGTTCTAGGACTTGTATTTTGTAAATTCTTTGGGATTTTATACTTAGACAATCATGTCATCTGCAAAGAAGGACAGGTTCATTTTTTCCTTTCCCATGGGTTTACTTTTTATTTCCTTCTCTTATCTTATTGTGTTGGCTAGAAGTTCTAGCACTAGTTTGAATAAGAATGGTGAGAGTGGATATTCTTACGGAGTTATCAGTATTAGGGGGAAAGAATTCAGGGTTTCATCATTGTTATGTTGGCTGTAGCTATATTATAGATGCTCTTTATCAAGGTGGGGATTTCCTCCTTTATTCTTATTTTTATGAGAGTATTTATGAAGATTGGTTGTTGAATTTTGTCAAATGCCTATTCTATATCAATTGATATGATCATTGGATTTTTCTTCTTTAGTCTATTATTATGGTAGATTACATTGGTTGAATTTTGAGTATTTTAACCATCCTTGAATCCTTGGAATAAAATGCACTTGGTTATGGTATATGATTTAAAAAAATCTTTTGCTGAATTCTATTTGCTAATATTTTGTTAAGGACCTTTACATCTATATTTATGAAGGATATTGTTCTGTAGTTTTCTTTCTTTCTCTATTCCTTTATTCCTTTATTCCTTTATCTCTATCTTTCTCTCTCTCTCCCTCTCCTCCCTCCCTTCCTTCCTTTCCTCCTTTCCTCCTTCCCTCCTTCCCTTCTTCCTTCCATCCGTCTTTGTCTGATTTTATTATCAGGTAATACTAGCTTCAAAAAATGAATTGGGAAATGCAAACTCTACAGAAGAGGTTGTTTAGAATCAGTGTCAATTTTTCTTTAAATATTTGGTGGAATTCTCCAGTAAAACCATCTCTGCCCAAAACTACTTCTTTTTGAATTTTAAAATTATGACTTCTACTTTCTTAATTCTATATGGCGATTTAAATTATCTTTTTCATAATGGGTGAGTTGTGGTATTTTGCTCATTTTGAGGAATTGATACATTTCATCTAAGTTATCAAATTTATGCATGTAGAGTTAGTTCATTGTATTTCCTTATTTTCCTTTTGACGTTTGCAAGAAATGTATTGGTATCCTCTGTTCATTCCTGATATTGCTAATTTATGTGTTCCTAATTTCTTCCTTGACATTCTTGCTAGACATTTTTTCATTTTATTGATATTTCCATGAATCAGCTCTTTGTTTCATTGATTTTATTGCTTTTCTTTTTTCAATATATTTGATTTTTTGCTCTTAAATTTATTACTCTCTTCCTTCTATTTGCTTTGCATTTATTTTTACTTTTATTATTTTTATATTCTGAAGATGGGAGATTAGAATATTGATTTGAGATTTTTCTTCTTTTCTAGTGTAACCATTTAGTGCTATATATTTCCCACTCAGCTCTGCTTTAGTTATGTCCCACATATTTTAATATGTTGTATTCTAATTTTCATTCACTTAAATCTATGCTTAAATTTCCCCTTAGACTCACTCTTTCACTGTTAAATTATTTCAAAGTGCATTA
This sequence comes from Chaetophractus vellerosus, assembly GCA_004027955.1. Classification (NCBI taxonomy): domain Eukaryota; kingdom Metazoa; phylum Chordata; class Mammalia; order Cingulata; family Chlamyphoridae; genus Chaetophractus; species Chaetophractus vellerosus. The sequence goes on along the minus strand of PVKH010008071.1, from coordinate 1,144 downwards.
TTTAATGTCCAATTGTTTGATGATATTCCCTGTTATCTCTTTTTATTGAGTTTTAGTTTTATTCTATCTTCAGAGACATGTTATGTACGATTTTCTTTTAAAAATTTTTCTTTGGACCAGGATATGTCTTTTTATGGCACACATTTCATAGGCATTTGAAAATAATGTGTGTTCTGCTATTGTTGGGTGGAGTGTTCTATTAATGGTGTGCCATTGACTACAGGTCATAGTTTACATTAGTATATTTTCCCCCATATATCATCCTATTATTAATACCTTGTAATGGTGTCATACATTTGTTATAATTCATGAAAGAACATTTTTATACTTTTACTATTAACCCCAGTCAATCATCTACAACAGGGTTCACTGTGTTATACAGTCTCATTTTTTGTCTTCTAGCTTTCATTCTAGCAACATATACAACTCAAAACTTTCCCTTTCAACCAGATTCACATAGATAATTATACTGACAATAATGTGCTCCCATCACCACCATCCATTTCCAAACATTTACAATCAACCTAAGTAGAAATTCTGCACAAATTAAGCATCAGCTCCCCATTTTTTATCCCCAATCTATCCTCTGGTAATCTATATTCTAGATTCTAACTCCATGAGGTTGCATATTATAATTAGTCATATCAGTAAGATTATATAATATTTGTCCTTTTGTGTCTGGCTTATTTCACTCAGTGTAATGTCCTGCAGGTTCATCAATGTTGTCACATGTCATCAGGACTTCATTCCTTTTCACAGATTTATAATATTCCATCATATGTATATACCACATTTTGTTTATCCATTCATCCAAAGGGGACACTTGGGTTGCTTCCACGTTTTGGCAATTATGAATTGCCATTATGAACATAGGTATGCAAATACCTGTTTGAGTCTCTGCTGTCAATTCTTCTGCATAAATGTCTAGTAACTGGAGTGCTGGGTCTTATGGTAATTCTATATATAGTTTCCCGAGAAACTTCCAAAATATTTTCCATAGCAGCTGCATCATTTTACATTCCCACCAGCTATAAAATGAATGCCTCTACTTCTCCACATTCTCTCCAAACTTATAATTTCCTTTTTCTTTTACTAGTAATCATTCTAGAAGGTGTGAAATGATATCTCATTGTGGTTTTGATTT
>PVKH010008070.1:0-19743 GCA_004027955.1 Chaetophractus vellerosus | reverse complement strand
ATGAGTTCCTGGGAGAAGTTCGCTGTCAAAGGACGAGCTGGGAAATTCTCTCCGAATGTTGAAATCAGTTCCCTTTTATAAGCAGTCAACTGAATGGATAATAGCGTCATCCATTCTTCATCCAATCTTGCTGATTGATGCAGATGCAATTAGCCCCAGGCTTGCTGGACCCAACAGCTGGGCACAATTACCTGGCCGAATTGACACATTAGCCTAGCCATCACAATGTTCTTCATATTTATTCAGAACTTTAGGACTCTGAGAAATCAATTTATAAAATATAAACCTTCAAATATGAATAAAATAATTGATCTTAATATTAAAGTATATGGTACTTTCTTAGAATAAAATGAAGTTATATACTGTTTTAGTCAGCAAAGGGGTGCTGATGCAAAATATGATAAACCTGTTGGCTTTTATAAGGGGTATTTATTTGGGGTAGAAGCTTACCATTACAAGGCCATAAAGTGTGAGTTATTTCCCTCATCAAAGTTTGTTGCCACGTGTTGGAGCAAGATGGCTGCCGACATCTGCAAGGGTTCAGGCTTCCTCTTCCTCTTTTTTTTTTTTTTTAGATTTATTATTTATTTATTTATATATCCCCCACTGCCTGCTGCTTGTTCTTGCTGTGTTCATTTGCTTTTGCATTCTTCTGTGTCTGCTTGTTTTCCCCCTGCTGCGGCATCCAGCCAAGTTGGCTCACCACACGGCGGCTTGCCAGCTCGCGGCGGCTTGCCTTCTTGAGGCGGTCTGCCTGCTCAAGGAGGCCCCGGGAACCGAACCCGGGGCCTCCCATGTGGTAAACCAGAACTCTACCAGTTGAGCCACAGCTGGTTCCCCTTCCTCTTCCTGTTAAGGCTCCGTGGTCCTAGCTTCTTCCAATATCAGCTGTAGGCTGAGATAAGTCTCATCTCTCTCCTGGGGCTTGTTTCTCTCCGGGCTCAGCTGCTTTGGTCACTCCACAAGGCCACCTGTAGACTATCAGGTAAATGGTTCATCTCTCTCCCCTGGGCTTCTGCCATGTCTAATGGAGCCTTCTGTCCTTCCTCACATATCTGCTTCCCTGTGCGTTTAATTCCCAGGGCTCCAATATCAAAACTGCAACTGTCTCCTTTGCCTTGTCATTTTCTCTGTAAGTCCCTGCCCACCAAGGGAGCAGGGATTCCACATCCTACTGACGTGGCCCAATCAAAGCCCTAGTCATAATTTAATCAAGTAAAAGTGAAACCTCTGAATTCAATACAATCTAAGGGTATCAGTAACCCAGAGGAACAGACAGTTTACAAACATAATCAGTATTTCTTTTTGTAATTCATCAATATCAAAGTGCCACATGTACTGTATTAGGTTATACCTAAAGGTTAAGTAGTTCATTTATATAACCTTGTTTTGCTCACTAATGCATTTAATTAGTGACAATTATCTAGGATCCAGAAGCAAATTTCCATGTGTACGTGTATGAAAATATGACCCTAAGTCAAGAATTGCTTTATAATTGATCAATTGCTATTGTTAATTTAAAAGCAATGCTATGTAATGAATTTACTTGATAATAGGACTTAGGCAGTTGTATTAGGATCATAACAATACTCAGTAAGGCAAAAGACTCTCCTCCAACATTTATCTATTCAAATAAACTTTTATAGAATTATCCTTTTCATTTTTAAAAATATTCTATATTGGCTTAGATGAGTATATTTGACAAAACTCACTCTTATCTATATAATATGAGTTTTATTAATAACAGACCAACTTAGGCAAGGCCCCCCAAAATTCTGCTATCATCCATCCTCCCTACAATGTATAATGTTTTCTTAAACCTAAGAAGTTTGATTTTGTTTCCAAATTTGCAGAGAATGAACTATAATATCTTTCTAAAATAAAATCATTATCTGGGGTGGTCAGGTGAGTTAAATTTAAGTGAAAGGGACAAAAGAAAATTTTAGACCCATGGCTCTAGAAGAAGCTCTAAAAAGCAGGAATTGTAGAAAAAGTTTAAGAGTAGTTTCCCATATTTTTTATTAACAGCATTTACTTTTACCTTCATATTAGTTGCAAGGGTACACATGAGTGTGTTTGTTATCACATTACATTTTTCAGATAGATATATAACAATATATACAAATATATATCTTACATATTGTGTTTCCCAACAAATAATTCATGATTGACTTTGTTTAAATTCTTCTATTCCATGCATCTTCATCCATTTTCACTCATAAAATAGAATGTTGAAAAACAAAGAAAAATGTAGGTTTTGGTCATGATGGGACTTCATTCCTGCTCTTTTGAACTCTTTGTACTATGTAAGAGACAAGGAGATTTGCCCTTTCTGGATTCTTTATTTTCAGCAATAAAGGAATCATTTGCGGAAAGTTTCTATTGTGCCCTGAATCTATGTTCCCACAGTACACTGCTGTAGCATCTTGCTCCAAAAGGCTCACTCTTCTGTTTGGCCACAACTTAACTGAAAACATCTTCAAAGCTTTGTTTTATACATAGATTCAAACCCACAGGATTGGGCACTATGACTTGAACTTGTCTTTATGAGGGACAGGATACAATCCTCCAATTTTCTTTTAAATATTCCTAAAATTAATTATAAAAGTTTAAATTGACTTTTTAAAGTGACAGTTTAGAAATACAGTTCTTCCCATATATAGCATCACACCCTATGTTAGTTTATTTTTTCAATGTGAATTATCTTCACATTTTTTTTAAGCATGGCCTGCATCGCATTTGATTATATGCATTTTCTGTTCAAAATAATCTTTTGCTCTTTATGGTAATTAATGGCATAATTTTCTTGTCTCTATTGGATTTCAGCTTTCAAAATATAGGATTTATTAATTGTTAATTCTTTAATACAGAAATTCTCAACTATGGACTTGGAAAAGGGTGCTGTGCCACATTCAATTGTGAATTATGTCGCAAATAATTTGTTCTGAGATTTGCAATTGGTTTCTATCTTAATATATGAGACTTAGGGCAGTCAATATTATCCCATTAATAATATCACTTTCATATATTTCTTTTAGTGTTGCTTTCTGGAATGGGAGAAAACCAGGCAGCACCTGAACAAGCTAAGCCCGTGGGAGTGCTGCATAGGTGAAATTCACCATCCTGTTTTTTTAAGATGCTGAGAAAACAAAATAGAAAAAAACGGCTTTGATGTTTCTAGTATGTGTACTAAGTCTATGGAAACATTGCATTGAATGATTCATTGTACTATTCATAATGAAAAATGACACAGTTGTTGATTTTGTCAACAAAATTCTCCCCATTAAACAAATATTTTCTAATGTGTGAAAACAAGCTTTCTTGTGATTTCCAGTCCTTGTATATGGTGAGACCTGAATATGCTGTTTTAAGGAGCAGGTGTCTAGAATTACCTCATTATTCAAAGTAACAGAAAGAGGGTTAAGAAGATAGCACCAGCTTATATTTTTAAAAATAAATCTCAGAAACAGCCAACAGATGATGCTTGTAACCCCTTTCATCCCTCGATTTCTACCATGACTAGAGCAATTTAGTAGAGTTGAGAATTCTACTGTCTCAAGCTGTCAAGCAATTGTCCCTTCAAAGACAAGATGGGATACTTTTGAAAAATTTAATCTTTTTCTCCAGGAATGCTTCTACTGGTTCTTATCCCCAGTGCATACACATTCACATTGTTATATTCTTATAAAATGCCATGGGAAAGAAGAGTATAAGCAACAGAATTTGCCATGAACCTTTTATTTATCAATATGCCTCTGTATTCTAAACTGCTATTTTTGAAGATAAACTGTTTCAAAATATGTGTTGAAAATTTTAAAGGCACACTTTCAAAGTTTTCAAAAGTAAAACTTCAACAAGGTTTCTCACACACAGAAGTTGCAATTAAAATTCTGTTGTTATAGTTGTTTTTTTAGGGATTTTCTTGTATCTTTTTTTTTCCTTTTCCTTTTCTTTACCAATGATAAAAACATCTTCCTATTTTAATTTCTGACAAATATGAAGTAAACCGCAGAAGATATTTTTCCCACCTAAAACTGGTGTCTGCATAAAATGGGATAAAATAAATATCAACTTTAGATTCTATTACTAAGTGATTCGATTTGGGAATAAATATCATCCGTAAACTGGTTAGGAGAGGCAATATTCAAGGTGTGTAAGAGCATGTCTTCATAAATGTAGAAATAAAACAGATTCTGCCTCTATCTCCTTATAGTGTGTTAATTTAGAAACGTCACTTACCCTCTGTGTTCTTCAGTTTCTTTAGATTCAAAATTAGTAAATATATAAATAGAAATAAATGAGTTAATAAGTGGATAGTATTTATAACAGCAACTAGTCCATGGTAAATATTTAATAAATAAAACTAAAAAACAAAAATAAAATTACCATTTTAATAAAATTTATCAAATATATATGTACACACATAAATTAATGTTGTACACTGTTTTATTAATTCAGGCAAAAAATTTAGGGATGTAAATATCAACCATATGATTTATATTAGCATACATTATAGAGAATCTATATTAATATTTCATTTGTTGCATAAAAATCATTTTCAATCTTTATATATAAATGTAAATTTAATATTTTACCCCAAACTGCCTCAACCCATATTTTCCATCACAACCTTCCAATTACAAATCCAATAAATCTAAACTGGTTTCCTGCTCTCAATAAATTGTGGGGCATGCACTCAACTAGGAGTAAGTTTTGTGCAAATTATATTTATTTCAACAATAGAAAGTTCTCTACTTACTGTAAGGAGAGTGAATTTATTTTATACAACCAATTGGGAAACAGAGGTTAAAGCAGTGGTTAAAGAGCACTGGAAAAAAATTCTTTCTGATGATTGAGCTGCACATTAAAAAAGAATGCATGATTCTCATGATGACATGTGGAAGCCGTTGGCAAATATCCATGACTTTGTCTGCTGAAATATTGGTGCCTGCTCAAAGCCCCTACCAGGGAACAGTGGCCTCTTCTTTATTCTGCCTCCTCAAATTCATATGAGTGCCTGTCTTTCACTAAGCCTAATTTGCAAACCTGCTCACAAGACAGGCTTGAAGGAAGGAAAAGTGTAGAAGGTGTGTAGGTGGGAGCAGAGAATATATAAACGCATACACATATATATGCATATATACATATAGTTATTGATTACATAATCAACATTATTCATTAACAACTTATACATAGGTTAATTAATATTATGCCATACTACTAATTTCATGAGTATATATAACATACTATGTATCATGTTGTATTCTTACACCCTATATTATATATTCAGTAGTGAATTATATGCATACATTTAAAAGCAGATGCACATATATGTGTGTAAATATATATACCAAAACTCAAAAATTTGTATGTATATTTCACACATACATGTAATCTATTGCTATGGGAAATGATTTGACACCACCATATGATCATCTTTTGTTTATTATTACCACAAAGGACCCCAAGAATTTCTGGGTTGAATGGCTTAATAAAGTTGATTCTTTCCCTTAAGCACTTTAAATCCAAGAAAATAATTATCAATATCCAACAAATAAAAATCAGAGAAGCACTGAATAAACCACACTTATAAAATGACTACATAAATGACAACACAAGATTCAAATGCATAGATTATATCAATTTTTCAAAATCTTCCAATTACTTTATATTATTTCACCAATATTTGAAGAACAAAACCACTGCTATATAATAAATTGCATTAACAGCCATATCCCACTCCTGGACAAATATTTACCTTTATTTTTTGTTTGTTTATTGAAATCATGTCACATAATCAACTCTTAAAATTATATTTTAAATATAAAGTAAGGTTTTGTAGCAGTCCCCTTTCCCACTAGCAAGCAATATGCAAGTAACCAGCTAACAGATTACAAAGAACCTGGTAGGTAAGGTAAAGATAAACCCTACCAGCCTGGGACAGATCTAGTCTTTCATAGTTGCCCTGGCTTAATTATCAACAGAAACTGTTTTTCTCTCAAAATTGCCCTGGTTCGGGTAATAAATTTTATGACTACTCTGCTTGTAAACCATCCAATGGTAAAAGGACATTATGTCATAGATTATAGGAACCACTCAATGATTCATTATTCATTTCATATAAATACAATATTATCCATCTCCTCAAAAAATATATGTTGATATTAATATGCATGTCATGTTACAAACACAGGCAAAAAGAAACAATGATGAGAAAGATAAAAGCTGAATTCAAGGAAGGGATACAATAAGTAAGGAAACAAATAGATATATTTCCACCTTCTTTTCTATTCATTAGAGTGAACATAATTAACTTTAATTGCAGCAAGAGATATAGTCTTAGAGATCAATCATAGCAGTGAGCTGCCACAACTGCTTGAAAACCAAGCAACTCTTTAAAGATACCAGACAATTGAAATCTGCCAGTGCCCAGTTGAGCATTCCTTTATGTAGCAATGATTACAGCTAAACAACATGTGGCAACACAGATTCACAAAGATTTGTTTTATTTACTCTGACCATCATCATATCAATTTTAGAGACAACGGTTCTATAAACACCCAAGAACATGTCAAAATTGCATGTTCAACACAGTTTTGTTTTATTTTATTTTATTTTATTTTATTTGTTTTTTAATATTTTTTTATTTTTTAAAATATACTTAGATTACTTAAATGTTAAACAAAAAATTTAGGGATTCCTCTATGCCCCACTTCCCACACCTCCCACACCCTCCCACATAAATATCCTTCATTAGTGTGGCACATTCATTGCAATTGATAAACACATCCTGGGGCTTTGCGTTAAGCATGGACCATAGTTCAAATTGTAGTCTACACTCTCTCCCACACTGTTCTGCATGTTATGTGATGATATAAAATGGCCTATATCTGTCATTGCAATGTATTCAGGACGATTCCTAAGTCTCAAAAAAGCCCCCATATTACAATTGTTTTTCCCTTATGCATGCCCACCTTTTCCTATAATCTCATGGTTAGAGTCATTCAAAAACCTCTCAACTATTCCTATTAGATTCTTCTTCCAGGAAGTTGACCAGATCATAGATGGTGCAACTAATAATTATGTTGTTGTTGTTTTAGTATGTATGCACTTTTGACATTATAATGTCTTTAGCCTGGGGATAAATCTGCTTGTCAGGGGAGACTGAGTGAGTCCTCCTCCTTTAGGCCCATCCATAACTTGTGCCCTATTTGATTGACCGCAACCTTATTCTTGTCCCATTTCATTCTTGGGATTGAAAGAATGTAAACTCTTATCTAAATCTAGAGATTTTTACATCTCCCAATATTGTACATTTTACCTAAGGCAACAATAAAATATTCCTAAGCATTTACTGCAATGGATGTATATTTCTAAATATTTCAAACAAATAATTCATTTTTACTTTATAGTAGCCACTATTGTTCTTTCCCAAAATACAATGTATTTCCCTTTCCTTCAGTTTTATACCTGAGTAACATAATAAATATAAATTGTAGTGATTGCTGTAAAGCAAATTGAAAAATCAGTATCCTCAGGAGTAACAGAAGTAGGGAGCAAAAAAGGTTGTTTGAGGTAGGTGAAACTACTTTGAGTAGGGAGATAAAATAGTCAAAACCGTCAAGCCCACTCAAATGGAAAAGAATAGTCTCTCCACAAATGATGCTGTGAAAATTAGATATCCATATGCAAAAGAAGGAAAGAGGACCCCAGCTCACACCATATACAAAAATTAACTCAAAATGGATCAAATACCAAATATAAAAACCAGGACTATAAAAAGTATAGAAGCATCGTCAAGATTTGTGTTTCTTAGACTTTACAACCCAAGCACAAGCAATAAAAGAAAAAATAGACAAATGGGACTTCCTCAAAATTAAAAACTTTTGCGTCTCAAAGGGCTTTTTCATGAGAGTAAAAAGACAACCGACTCAATGAAAGAAAATATTTGCGAACCACATTTCTGATAAGGGTTTAATACTCAAAATATATAAGGAAATCCTACAACTCAACAATAAAAGGACAAACAGCCCAATTTTAAAAATAGACAAAAGACTTGAATAGATATTTCTCCACATAGGATATACAAATAGCTAAAAAGCACATGAAAAGATGCTCACCATCATTAGCTATTAGGGAAATGCAAATCAAAACTACAGTGAGATATGATTTCACACCCACTTAGAATGGCTACTATTAAAAAATCAGAAAACTCCAAGTGTTGATGAGAATGTAAAGAAATAAGGACACTTATTCATTGCTGGTGGGAGTGTAAAATGGTGCAGCTGCTGTGGCAACAATTTGACAGTTTCTCATGGAGCTATGACACCAAAATCCCTATATATTAGTTATATACCCAAAGGAATTGAAACAGGTATTCAAAATATATTTGCACACTGATGTTCATATAGTCACTATTCACAATTTCCAAAAGATGTAAGCAACCCAGGTGTCCATCAACAGATGAATGGATAATCAAAATGTGGTATATACATACAATGGAATACTATCCAGCCATATAAAAGAATGAAGTCTTCTTGCATGCAAAAACATAGATGTGCCTTGAAGACACTGTGCTAAGTGAAATAGGCCAGACACAACAGGACAAATATTGTAGGAGCTCATTGATATGAACTAATTATAATAAGCAAACTTATAGAGTTAGTATCAAGAATACAGGTTAGCAGGGGATGGATTGAGGTTAGAGACTGGGGGACTGTTGCTTAATTTGTACAGAATTTCTATTTAGGTTGGTTGTAAAGGTTTGGAAATGGTGGTTGTAACACATTACTGTGAGTGCAAGTAACAGCACTGTATTATATAGGTGAATGTGGTTTAAAGGGGAAACTTTAGGTCATATATGTAACTAGAATAAAAATTAAATGATAAAACATAGGACTGTATAACACAGTGAACTCTATTATAGATGATGGATTATAGTTAATAGTACAAGAGTATGAATGTTCTTTCGGGAATTATAACAATGTATGGCACTAAAATAGGTGTCAAAAACAGGGTGGTATATGGGGAAAATACACCAAATATAAACAATGGATGATAGTTAATAATACTGTTTTAATAATTTTTCAAGTATAACAAAGGCAACTATTGTTAAAAAAATAGTATAATTATTTTAAAAAGTGCTATTATCAATTGTAACAAATATTCCACAGCAATACAAGATGTTGGTGGTGGGATGGTGAATGGGAATACTGTATGAGTGATTGTTTTGTAAACCCACAACTACTCTAAGAATACAAAAAAAAAAAGAAAGGAAAAAAAGTGTCACTGACAAGGTGTCTTAGTTTGCTGAAAACTGCTGGGAGTAGTAGACCAGATGGGCTGACTTTTATGATGGTAATTTATTAAGTTAAAAGCTTACAATTCTGAGGCTGTGAAAATATCCAAATCAAGGCATCATCAGAGATGCTGTCTCACCTGCTATGGGCAATCAGGCACATAGTGGCATCATCTACAGATGCTTTCTCTCTGAGCTTGGCTGTGGGCAACTAAGCACATGGCAGAGCAAAATCAGTTCCTTCCAACTGAAGGTATCACGTGAAGAGCGCTCTCTCCCCAAGCTCAGCTGTGGGTGATCAGGCTTCTAGCTTGTCTCTCCTCTCCCCTCCAGGCATCTCTCTCAACCTCTCTGGGTTTCTCTGTCTCTATCACTTTTTCTCTCTGTCTCTGCTTTCAGTCTTCCCTTTAAAAGGACTCCAGAAAGAGGACCAAGACCCACCTTGGGTCATGCCTCACTGAAGCAAACCAATCAAACACCCCCAAATGAATCCAATCTAATCAAAGGGTCCCGCACCCACAGAAATGGATTACCTCCAGGAACATGGTCTTTTCTGCAATCCACAAAAAGCTTCAAACTGTCACACGAGACAACAACTGAGCTGAGATGGTCATGAGAAGGTCCAGGGCACCAGCACTGCAAGTAGAGGGAGGAGATAGGACAAAACAAAAATGAGCCTTTTTTAAAAAAAGTTTAAATAGACTTTATGGTTACAATGGGGGACCCCCCTAAACCAGGCCTTCTAAATGATGTATGTGGTCCCAGATGTCACCATGGAGATATGGAGGTCATGGTTGCGGAAGTGGTCACTGTAATAGAAGGACATGATCCAGGGAAGGCCGGCCAGGAATGCAGGAGACAAGATCAGAACTGCCGGCGGTTGTTCCATCACAGGGTGAAGACAGGATGGGCCCCTTCACCCCGGCTTCTTGTAGTTCTCCAGGTGTGACAGGACTAGCTTGATGGGACGGGACACACAAGAAACCGTGCCAGTGGCGCACACCTCTGGTCCCAGCTACTCAGGAAGCTGAGGCAGGAGGAGTTTTGAGCCCAGGACTTCTTGGCTGTAGTGCACTGTGCCGATGGGGTGTACGCGCTAATTTCGGCATCAATATGGTTACCTCCTGGGGCCGGGGGACCACCAGGTTGCCTAAGGAGAGGTGAACCGGCCCAGGTCGGAAAAATGAGACTTTTGAATTGACTTTCAATTTTTCGTTCATTCATTGAATCATTGACTCTTCCCTTCATTATTGCTGGCGCTAAAGTGCTAAAATTTTTCAAAATTAATGCCCTTATGTAATTTAAAGACTACAGTTGAAATAAACTGTGATGAGCAATGAAAACAGGCAAAGCGGAGAAAAATGGGGAGCTGTATAGAGAGCAAATAAGTTAAATTCCAGTCTTGAAAGTTATTTGGAAAGGTCATAGCATTTAAAAATATTACTGAGGCTCTTTTTTAAACTTTCAAATTCATGATAGAGGATTATTAAGACAACATTATGTGATCATTGTGCATTTTATTTTAAGGAAAAAATATAACTACTAAGACACAGAGTTTGATTATCATCCACTAAACTTTGCAAATGCATTTTGTATATTTCAAATAGCCTTGTTTGGATTTTTAAGTAAAATAAAGATTATGTTCAGTTTAAGGCTCATATTTTAAATTTTGAAAAACAAACAGCTGACTTCAGGATGTCAGATATAGGTTTACCTTATGCCATGGAGAAAGTTTTTACTTTGTATATGTAGTGGCAAGAAACTCTACTGCATTTGAGTGATGAAAAGTCTAGTCTTGAGTCTGACCCTAAAGGGCTGTTCTGACTTATGCATGCCAACTTTATAGATTATGCCCACTATCTTTAGAGCCAGTTCTATAATTTCATCACTATATTAAGGAGCTCAGACCAGTTTTCTTTAAAAACCTGCCCTATAGTCTTGAGAATCTATGACTTTGTAAAATTGTGAACTTTATTTCCATGAAAAATCCAAATTTATAGAAATAGCATAAGTTCCAAAGACTGATGCAGTGTACCCTTTATATTTTTATGTTATCATATTCCAAAAATATTCTCTTTAAACTCAAGATAGCATCTACTTCCCTAACACCTGTCAGCAACTACTCATAACTCACCCGTGTAACTTTGTTCAATTTCTGACATGTGAGGTCTATATACATTTTGTAAGACACATCACTGTCAGAACCCCAAAATAAAAGGAAGGTATGTCTGCTCTGGCGCCACAATGCCAAAGAGCCACAAGGTAATTGTGATCAAGGGAGACATTTCCAAATATTGGAAAAACATATCCACATTCTACTGCTTCCAAAGGTTTTCTTTTGTGTGTGTGTGTAATATTTTTTACTGAATGTAATTTTTCAGTATTTAACCAACAAGATCATTTATAACTGAAAAAAATACAAGACTATTAGCCCAAATACTGGAAAAACTGATAGACTTCCGAAGCCTTTTACTGAAAATAATAGACTAACTAGAAAACATTTAGTTTAGCCACTGAGGAAAGGTCAGGCAGGAACTGAAATGGAAGCTATAAAACTGCATAAGAAGCCAAGTAATTCGCAAGTGATGAACGATAATGGTGATGCAGACAAGACCTTTGGTGATAAATACACAACTGAGTTTAGAAAATACAACAGAGTAATTAGTTTAAACTGAGTTATAAACAATGAGCATGTAAAAAAGATACCAAAAATAACAGATTTTAATATTATGCTTGTTCTGCTGAAAACATAAATTGTTGCATAAATGGAGGAAGCAGTATGATTTAAGTACTTTTGAAGCAGAAAACTCATTTAGTTATTTTATGAGATAAAGACACTCATTGTAAATCATTCCTACATTTGTATGAGGGCAAAATAAATTGCCTTGATAAAATCAAGCTGATTTAAAGTATGCTTCTTTAATAGCATTGGATGAATTTAAAGTGTCCTATATCTTGGATCAAGGCTAAACCAAATTTTTCTCTAACACAGTGGCACACACACATATATACACATATGAATGCTCACAACATTCCAATGTGTGCTGAAAATATCTATAGTGTTTGTAAAAAATAGTGCATAGAGATCTGCTATATTATAATGAGAAATAAATAAACTTCTATAAACTATTTACATGTAATGAAATTCTTAAAAGGCATTGTTTTTAAACCAACCCAACCTAATCCTGGCGATTCTTCCCCCAAGACAAAATTACATCAACAGTTCGATATAGATATAAATATATATATTATTTTCTTTAGACAGCTACAAATTGAATTCAATTTTGAGTTTCATAATTGTAACACAATGTTTCAAAATAACAATCTGAAAGAAAAGGTCTGTTGTATTCCAATAAAGGTCTGAAAAATTCTATATTTTATAGCCATATTTTGATGAAGATTAAAATATTAAAAGTTGTGTTTCACAATGGAAATAGACTTCATGGTTTTTAAAATAAGTATCATCTTTTCTCACTCACAATTCCTTGAGGTATCCTGAGCAGTAGCTATTATAGTTGGGAAACAAAGCTCAGAGAAATTCACAGTTTTGCCAAAATTCACAATATAACAAATGCCAAAACCAGCCACCAAATCCACCCTGAGTTCCAGTCTAGGAAAAATAGTGTTTTTGCTATTTCAGGACACTTCATGAAATATTCAAGTTAAAATGAAATAAAATAAATGAACATACTACTTTATATAAAAAGAGAAATAGGTGGTATTTTATTATTTTGAACATAATACATTTTTTCTTTTCACCATGTATTTCCATGAACATTTGTAAGCCATAGTGTGAAGTCATTTCATGTTGCTATTATGTGCATTTTCGTTCTTCTGCAGTCCTACTTCCTAATTAATATCAGGACTTTGAATTGCTGCTAAACAATTTCACACATTTTTGCAATGCTTAATAATGGCCATAACAGGGTTCTCAGAATCCACTTGAGGATGAAATCTTTCCAATTTCATCAAGCTGAAGGCTTGTTTGACTTTAGATTCATTCCTTACCTTTCTCTTCTCTGTTCAGTAACCAATTAGTGTCTCGGCTGTAAGAGGGCATATTAAGTGTGAGGAAATACAATGAAACGAACAGATACATCCCAGAGGTTTTCTCTCCCAGTCTCCCACTGCACCTTGTATTTTCCATGTTCGGCCAATAGCTGGCATCCACAGTGGACTGGCAAGCAGAAGACCCTGAGGAGCTGGGCTATTTCTTCCCCTCTGTGTTCAGCAGAGGTTGTGTCTCTTCAAAATTTCTGATACAGCCAGACTCACCTGACTTGACCCTGTGCCAGGTGACCTTGACCTCTGGGCTTCAGTATCCCTCTTTCCTACCCATGTTCCTGCAGACTATGGGGGTTGAGGTTTCACGGAGTTGCCAATCTCTGGGTTGCATCACCTTACCTTGTTTGATGTATCAAATCTTCCTTTGTGGTTTCTTTGTAGATTTCTTTGCCTATAAATACTGACCTAATGTTTGTGCTTAGACTACCTCTGATTTTTTTGTTTCTAACATTTTTGTCATTAACTAAATGAATATTAATAGAATCAATGCTGGGCATCAAATAGAGTGGGTGGTTTACTTATCGTTGTAATTTTATGATACAATGAAATAATGACAAACAGAATGTTTCTTGGTCATCTCACTAACCATTAATACTATACAACTCATTATTTCAATGGCCATAATAATTTAGATATAAAGGAATCATTGCATTTCGAAATAGCATGACTTACAGTAATTTCTCATCTTGACAAATGCACATTGTACAGTGTTCGAAACTAATAAAAGTGTTCAACAGACGGCACTTTTAAGTTTTTGTAACTATGCAATGAAAGAGTCTAGTAAGCTGAAAAGCAGGCATTTGTGTAGCATTGGAAAATGTATGCCTGTGCTCTGGCTGAATATGTATTACAGAACTTGCTTCACCAGGGATACATTGCATTCTAGTTCTGCTGCTATATTTGGATGGATGCATCTCTTCATTTATATCCAATAGGGAAATAAAAGCTCTCTGCTTCTATACAATGAGCTAATGAACAGCATAAATAGTCCATATAACTTCTAGTTATGCATCATCCACACAATAACAATCCACATAATATATGAAAAAATGATATTACTGTTTTTGAAATAAATGTTTATATAGAGGCAATTATTTTCTGCCTTCATGTATGGTGTGAAATTTTAATGCCTTCATATCTCAAATTCATTTAATATTCAGTTCTTCAGTAATAATACCTTTCTTTGATTTCAACTCACGCAAATTTGCTTTCTGAATATCTATTATTCCTCTTTGTCTATACCATGCCTTTTCTTATTTGTTGTTTATTTTAATACTATGCTCTAGTCTTATTTAGAATCATTGTATTAGTTTTAACCTTTTTTATTTTTGACATTCATTTTCCAACATTGGGAAGTATACTCATCATTTTGTGTCTTAAACTAGTTTGCATTTAAATTTCTCTTAAGTAAAGATAAGGTAATTCTACTAAGAATACTGGTAAAAATTTTCCTTTGACTCAACTTATTTCTCACCTAAAAGAAATCAGTAATAAAGTATATTCTTTCCTCAAAAGGGTCTCATGCCCATCTTTTCCTTTCCATTTGCTTTGCCACCATCCAGAACTCTTAACTCCTTACTCTTTCTCTACTGTGAAGTTGTAATTTTATACTGTTATCATGGGATGGTTTTTTCAAATGACAATGAATTTCAAGTAAATGTCACACTGGTCACACTGGCTTCTATCATACTCTTCCTTTTGAAGTAAGCTTTCTTCATATGATTCCGTCCCAACTTCCTCACCCATTTATTCTCACCTTCCATGATTTCTTGCTTCTTAGAAGATGAGGGCTAGTCTTATCAACTTGACCTTCAACATTTTCCATTATCTGGCCTTGCCTATATTTATCATTTTAATTTCTATGGATTACAACTTTCCTACACAACATCCACTTCAGCTAAACTGCTTCCATTCGTGCTTCCTTGAATATGGCAATTGCAGCTTTGCTTCAGTTTGCTCATACTATTTCCCTTGAAAGAAGAAGGAAGAGAAAAGAAAGGAAAAAAGAAAGGAACAAGAAGGGAAAGGGGGTAAGGGAGAAAAGTTCTTAATATTTATGAGAAATGTGTATTTATCAAGCACTTAGAGGAAGATTAAGGAGTGGATGATCTGGACATTTTCATAAGGAAAGAAACTATAACCTAGGCTTCCTAAAGTATCACTAGGTAGTAAAATATCTATGCTGAATCTTTCTCAGGTAGCATTCAGTGCATGGCTGTAAAAAATAATTTTATGAGATTCTTGGTTTGGCAGATTGAATTAAATACCACAATTTATACAAGTTCTTCAATGTAATATGCATTACTGTGGGTGTGAACCCATTGCAAATAGGATGTCTTAAAGAAGTAGTTAGGGTACGGCCCAACTGAATGAGAGTGGACTTTAATCTATATCACTGGAGTCTTTTATAAGTAGAAGAATTTCAGGCATACTAAGAGAAAGCCACAGGGAAGAGTCAGAACCCAGAAGTCAAATGGGAATGCAAAAGAGAAAAGAAAGGACATTTTCATGTGATGGGAAAGCCAAAGAACCCAAGGATTTCTGGCCAGCGAGAATGCTACTGACTTCAGGAGGCAGCAAACTTTCTAGTCTCTGAATCTGTGAGTCAATGATGCCTGTCATTAATCCAATATATCGTATGGTATTTGTCTTAGTAACATGGCAAAATAAAACAGTTGGTAATGGAAAGTAGATCCCTAAGTCACAATATATATGCATTAAACCACATTAACAGGAGGGAAGGTCCTGTTAACTTCAGGTCTTTCTTTTGGGAAGAGAGAGTTGTATGTAAATTTGAATTCAGTTGTGAACAGGTCTTGGTAATTGGGAAAGCTGAATGATTCCAGAAGTGATCTTTCTCTCCCTGCCTTCCTTCTATAGAGCCTTCACCCTATTCTATAAACAAATTTGGAGCAAATATTTAAAAACATTAATTCTAGGGGCTACAAATTGTTAAAAACAGCAAAGGAGGGCCATAATTCTAAGTATGCCCTTGTAGTTTAATGTGCTTTAAAACACAATGTGCTATATAATATTCATGAAAATCCTAAGAATTAAGTGTCAGTATCCTTTACTAATTTCCTGGAGCTGCTGTAACAAATTACCACAAACTGGGTAACTTAAAGCAACATAAAGTTATGTTACCACAGTATAGTATGACAGAAGTCCAAAACCAAGGTGTTGGCAGAGATGGTTCCTTTTGGACATTCTGAGGGTGAATCCATTCCAGGACTCTATCCTAATTTCTGGTGGTTATGGGAAATCCATCATTCCTTGTTTTGTAGATGCATCACTCCAATCTTGGCCTCCATCCACACACGATATATCTTTATGTCTTGGTGTGTGTGTTGTTTTGAAGCAATATGTATCTAAGGAAAATATGTTTCTTAAATTTAATCCATTCTTTAGATATTGACCCACTGTAAATAGGACATTTTGATGAACATACTTCAGATTAGGTCTAACGTCAATCACAATAGGTCATAATACTCTTACTGGAGTCCTTTTAAGAGAATGAAATTCAGATAAAGAGAGGGAAAGTCACAGGATACAAAAAGCTGAAACAAAACACAGACCAGAAGTAAAAGACCAGTAGACACCATCATGTGCCTTGACAGGTATCAGTGGTACCAAGTATTGCCCATGGCTGGTCTTCTGGAAGAAAGCTTCACCTTGAGGATGCCTTGATTTGAATATTGTCATGACCTTAAAACTGTTAGTTACTAAATCCCCATATTTGAAACCAACCCATTTCATGGTATTTGTTTGGAGCAGCCTAGAAACCAATCACCAATCATTGGATTTAGAGCCCACTTTAAATCCAATATCATCTAATCTTGAGATACTTATTTACATCTGCAGTGACCATTAGTCCAAATAATATCACATTCTGAGGTTTATTGTGGACATGTGTTTGGGGAACTATTCAACCCATCACATATCCCAATAGTGCATGGGAGCAGATATTAGCTATAAAATGATGTAAACATGTTTCCAATGTCACTAACTGCAGAGATGCAGGTCAAGCTTACATTTGTCCCATTCTTAATTTTACACTTTGCTTCGTAACATTTCAAAACATTTACTGACTTTTAGATATTGACTAATTTCAGCACATAGGTGAAACATAGTTTTTCTTATTGCTTTGCATATACGTCTGCTTGATTATTTCTGGATTTAGTCCTGATTCCTCTTTTGTGACTCCTTTGCCTTTTCCCTTCTGCATAATCTCAAACAATAAACAATTAGATAAATATTATTGTCTATACAATAAGAAGCATTTTGCTTTCAACTTCAATAAAGTAATGTTTATACCACATAAAAGAATAGATAACTATTGTATTTTTTAATATTTGGAAGTAAGTAAATTGTTTAGACCTACCAAGTTATAAGAATGTGTATGTACACTGTGATAACCTAAGTAACGGCTATAACCTAGCCTTTTAAAAACATCACTGAAAAAGTTATAAACTTGGTGAACTTCATTCACATTTCTGAAATGAAAGAAATAATTGGCAATTTCTGTCAAGTACCCAAGTTTCTCCCTTGAAACACTTACAGAGACACTTCTAATCAGTAGGAGGCAATTCTGGCTTACGGAATAGATGCAGTGAAGGAATAAATGCTCCCCTAGTGGAATGAAGAAGTTATTGCATTTCTTCATTACTCAACCAGAACAACAAAGACAATGGCAGGAATAGAATGGAATTGATTACGGATCATATTCCCCGTGAGGAATTACGGATGGGATAGCTGTGTGTTTTATTTTACAACTATCACTAAACCCACTCTTACTTATATTTTTTACTTAGGTTTCACTCTTAAACATTTTCATTTTAATGTTCAACATTGTAGTCCCTCATTGGAACTAATTTGCTGGCATCCTAGTACTTAGACTTTAGTGAAAAAATGATGAAGTGGAGTCTCATCGGAATGGGAGAGTTTTCTGGGAATGTTATGAAGAGAGGTAGAGTTAAGCAAGCTTATCTTGGTTCAATAATAATGCTGTCTATCAGAAATCAAGCATCTGTGTATTTTGCCTACTATTTATTCTGAAATAGTCAGTACTTTGAGTAAAACTGATTTAAGATATTGCCAGTACAATGCATCATCACCGGGGAATGGGTGGGGAGCTGTGTGTCACAGAATGTGGAAGAAATGAGCTATCCTTTATGTCAATACAGAACAGCAAAGGCACTCATTTATTAGATTAATAGATGTGAACAGCACAAGAGCATTATTGCAGCCCTATTGCTGCCAAGTTGCTATAGAAATCATCAGTGGGAGATGATGGCGATGGCTACAGAAGTGCAATGGAGAACCAGAAACAGAGAAAGAAAGTAGGAATATAAGGGTCCCAAAGAGATACTTAGAGGGTGATAGCATTAACATGCATGTTATTAACAGCTTCCCTTCCAACGTTTTAAGAAAACATTTGGGGATTACAGCACAATTTCAATTTATATGGCCCTATACTTACTCACAAGCTACTACTATGTTGGTTTAATTTTAATTTTTAAACTCTTTATTTTAAATATTTATATTGCTCTTTAAAAAATTTAACAGGATTTTGAGCAACATATTTATCAAGGTAAAATGCTGGTGCCCTTTAATATATGTTTGTATTTTAGATTTTAAACAGGTCAACAGCAACACAAATTCACACTTACCCAACACATCTTTGAGAATTCCTGTTAAACAAACCAGTATATTAGTACTACCATTCTAGTTTCCACAACCCATTTCATAAAACCATTTCATAAGTAATTAGAAAAATTCAAAATTAAATAAAATCAAGTAAATGGATATATTCACATCTTTGAAGCTAGAATGCAGATAAAGCATGATGTTAGAGGAACATCAAAAGACATCTTGCAGTTTTTTCTAGCATTAAGGACAAAATTTGAGATGGGTCAGATGAAATGTTCTTATTTGTTACCTTTATTTATCTTATCAAAAAGTGAGCTAGAAGAATATCATTATAGGTTTCATATATTCAAAGACTGTGAAACATTGTATAATGTAGCACTGGCGTATGTGATCAGACATATATTTAGGTAGAATTTCCACTTTGTGCTTATCAAAAAGGATTTGATCTAAGCGTAGTGCTAAAGGCTTCCAAGTGCTCTTTCTCATATAGTTAGTTGTAATAACACCAGCAACCTCCAGGAGATGATATAAGAACAGGATGTTATTCTATAGAAAACAACAAAACTGAATCTGAAGCAAGAAGTCTAGAAATAAAATACTGAGAAATAGATCAGAATAGAAAATAAAACAAAGGTAGGAGCTGAACTCTAGACAATTCTATTGATCTCTAACTGAAAAGTAAAGAAAGGGTTATTTTAATTTATTTTAGAATTTTAATATGAGCCTTTTTT
>PVKH010008069.1:0-19747 GCA_004027955.1 Chaetophractus vellerosus | reverse complement strand
AAACTAAAATAACTGTATTGTAAACTGCTGTAATAATGGTAAAATTAAGAATAATTTCATCAATTTTTTTCACTATTAAAATCTTTGTGGGGCCGGCTCGATAGCCCAGTGGATAGGGCACCGGCATACCACATGGGAGGCCCCGGGTTTAGTTCCCGAGGACCTCTCCTAGCGGGCAGACCACCTTGAGAATGGCAAGCTGCCATGGGCGGGCCAGAGCTGCCGTGGGCAGGGCAAAAAACTGCCACGGACAGGGCAAAAGCCGCCACGGGCAGGGTAGGTTGCCCACGAATGGAGCGCAGCCAGTCACCCGCGAACTGAAAAGCCGGCCGTCAACGGAAGCAGAAGCCACTCACAAGCGGGGAAAGTCGCGCCTGCGCAGTGACCACTCTCGGCGAGTCACCGCAACGGGGAGGGGAGGGGAGATATGTAATAAAATAAATAAAATCTTTAAAAAAAAAAAATCTTTGCTACCTATTTTCTCGTAGCAATAGAATACACTGTCTAGTAAATATGAGAGGCATTCATTCCACACATATGTGAAAAGTCAAATGAATTTAATGGCAAGCTGGTATGCATACAGTGGTATCCTCCAAGAATACCCAACCACCTGCAAGAGAGTCCTGTGAGAGTATCTATATCAACTCTTACTTTTTATTTATTAATAAATAAATTATATTATAACATTTCTATAATACATTAAATTGTACAGCACCATATATTATCTATGTTATATTATAAATAATATAAATTATTCTTCTCTTTTCTCGTCAGTGATAATGTTTACAAAATATATTTGTCATCATGTGCATCTATTTATCTATTTGTTTGGTAAGAAATTAATAGCAACTAATGCTGACTGATATTTGGTGGAAACACTCTTCAATCAACCTAATTTCCAGAAAATGAGAGTTTAGCACAATCCTGTTTCATCAATAAGCCAGTGAGATATATAGATGTCTTTCTTTCAGAAGGTAAGCGGTATAAAGCAGTATATTTCAAGACAACCTCCTAACATATGACATAATCCAAAGTACTCTCATCTTATTGGTAACCTTCCTATATTTATTATTCCTTGCATATTCTGGATCTTTAGCTTATGTGTCTCTATGAGATTTTTTCAATCCTCATTTAACCATACTGGAAGTTTCCTGATTTAAAGACAAAATCTTTTGTCTTCCCGACTTACCTCTCTAATTAAAATCATTCCCAACTTCAGGGAAGAGATTTCACTCCTCCTAGTATCATATTCGTACCTGCTTAGTGTGTTCCAGTAAGTTTCTTTCCACCACTGTTACATAAAATGATTCAAATTGTATTAATAATGACTTCCTTGTCACTCAATCTAATGGGTATTTTTCAGTTCACATCCTGCTTGATCGCTTAACTTTATTTAAAACTATTTATATGTACTCTTTCTAAAAACATTCTGTATCGGCTCCCTTGAAACTACAATCACTCACTTCCCCACCCACATCCCTTCTTTTTATAGCTCATGTCTCATTACACTTTCTCAGTCTCTCCTTCTGACATACCCACATCTACCTAACCCATGTATATTAGAATTTTTGCAAGTTTGGTCTTTAGTCTTATTTTATTCTACTTCCATATTTCTCATCCACACTCACATCTTTAATTACAGTCTAGTCAAAAATGACCCCCAAATATTTCTCTGATTCCCAACTGCTGAGATTCTCATGGACCCTTAAAAGTTTTAAACAGTTTTCTTGAAATGTAATTCACATACCATGCAATTTATCAATTTAAAGTGAACAATTCAATAGGTTTTAGTGTGTGTGTGTGTACATATATATATATATATCTCCAAGATATGTAGATCCATTACCATAATTGAATTTTAGAACATTTTCATCAACACTGGGGAAAAAAAAAACATACCTCCTTATCTGCCCAGAACTCCAGCCCTAAGCAACCACTAATCTGTGTCTACAGATTTCGCTATTCTGGATAGTTCATGTGAATAGGGTCATATAATATGTGGTCTTTGTGACTTTCTTCTTTCACTTAGCATAACATTTTCAAAGTTCATTCATTGTAATATGTATCAATACTTCATTCCTTTTTATGTTAAAATAGTATTCCAGGTTTCCCAAAGAAGCTGCCCATTTTACATTCTCACCAACCTTGCTGATTCTGATTCTTCACATTCTCATCAACACTTCTTGCTATCTGGCTTTTTGATTCCAGCCATTCTAGTGATGTGAAAATGTCCCTCAAATCTGGCATGTCTAATCTAAACTCTTCATCTTCCCCAATCATATATATCTGGTTTTTCTTCAAGGATTCATATCTTGGTGCATGACATTAGTTCTTTTTTTAAACAGGAATCCTGGAAATGATTTTTGATTCTCTACTTTATCACCCACATTTCATCTGTCATGGAACCCTATCCATTCTGCTTCTGAAATACATATTGAATTCAGTCTTCGGCTTCTTTGCTCTCTCTACCCTAGTTCAAACAATCACCAGAGCACACCTGGTCCAGTGCAGACCCTTCTAACCTGTCTCCTCTGGTCTATTTTTGTCCTCTTATAATCCATTTTCTATACCAAACTGCCACTTCTAAAAGAAAAGTACTAGTATGTCATTGACCTGTTTAAATGTCTTCACTGACTCAGCATTGTTTTTTAGATAAATTAAATCCTTGTTTACCTACAATTTTCAGCATGACATGGCGGAGCAAGTCTCATACCCACCAAACATCCTCTCACTAGTCAGAGTGTCCTTAATTTATTTTTTCATCATACTATGTTCCTTGCCAACTCAGGACTTTCTTACTCGGTTTCCTATAACTTGTAGGGTTTTTTTTCCACTCCCCAATCTATGGATCCAATTCTTACTCTTCCTTAAAAGTTCAGTTAAATTTTCATTTCCTCAAGAAGAGCAATCCATTATCCATTTACATAGCAATATTTTCCTGTCTGTAGCATTTATCATAACTGAAATCAAATAGTGAATTGAACAATTTAATGTTAATTTTTTGTCACAAGAATGTAAGTTTCATGGAGAGGAGGGGTGTCTATCTTATTCTCTGCTCTAATTCCAGAGATTAAATTGAAATATATTTTGTTGAATGATTAAATAAATGAATAATATTTTCATATAAAATAAACAGATATAACTTGAGATATAACTTTCCATGATTTTTCACACATAAAACATTTGCCTTTAAAATTATCAAATGTTTTATTGTGATGCTGATTTATAACCATGCTCGAAAATTGCAAAGAGCTACAGTCCTGCCTCCTTTAGATTCTCTTGACCCAACTGTGCTGTATAGGAACAAGAAGTAATACTGGATTCTTAAAAATACAGTCAGTAATATCCCAAATAAGGAAATTTCAAAGATATCAGTGCAATTCAATATAATTACATCATCAAATATGAAGATGCATGCTAAAATTATTTCTGAATTTTTATACATTTTATTCATATAAAACTAAAAGTGTAAACCAATTCTGCATTTCATCAATAAATATATACTTAGCACTATACTAAGAACTGTTATTACACATTCATAAATATTTTGTTGCCAATGGTTTTAAGCATAATTCATTCCAGAGGCAAATATCTTTATTTCTGAATCATTAGAAGAGTTAGAGGGGTTATTTAAATTATTTAACCTGAACACATTTGGTTTTCAACTATTTTATTAACAATTATTCATTTAAATTACATAGATACTATTGTCATAATTTTTAAAAGTTCAATATATTATCCCATATCTCAAGGGTCATTATAATGAAATTTCCTAATTAATTCAGCCTTGCCTCTTGACTGAGCCACTCAGACCATTCTAATTTTGAATGTCAAAGCTTTCTGGGTCATACCCAAATATAGTTCATGATTCCAAGCTTTGCATGAAAAATCATGCTGTGAGGGTTAGAGAGGCTGTCTTAGCTACAAGAAAATGTAGGGCAACGTTATACAAAGATTCTCACAGGGAATCCTTGAAAGAGATGATAGACATTCAAGGTACAAAAATAAAAAGATGTGTGTGTTTGTGTGTGTGTATATAGCTTCCATCTCCATAGGCTTCATCAATACAGTGTTTACATGCTGTTATGTCTTTCTACTTCTCTCTCTCTCTGTCTGTCTCTCTCTCTCTTTATCTATTGCATTCATTAGATGCCATCGGATTATTATATAATCATAAACTAAAAAGTACCATTTACATTAAAAATATAGATACAAGGCTTATTTTTCATAGAACATCAGATGTTTGTGCAGTAAGGATTTTTAGTAAGGGTATCTACTAGACTAATAACTGGTATTGAATCATGTGGCATATAATGGTACAGAAATTCAGCTATTTTGATATAAGGCAAAGTAATAAGAGTTACCTACTGATGATTAAATGCAGTTCTTTGAAATTTTCACTAAATATGAGAGTAAATAAGTAATTTTCTGCTGAAAATATTTATTTTATATTGTAGTAATTTCATAGGATAAAACAATGAATTACTTACATTGATATCATAAAACACTTTTAATTCATTAGGTATTCTTGCTATTTTTTTGAAGTGGAGTCCCAGTGAAAAACAAGCAGAGAAATGGAAAATATATTTAACTACATTATAGTTGCTAACTGAAGAAGTGCAGAATCTTCAGTTTCAGAAACACACGCAGAAAGTTAAGTATGTAAAACACATAATTTGCACTTAGACTTACATAGTGAAATTGTAGAATGCGAAATCTTTGGGCTGTCCCTGTGCCAACTGGACCCTGAATCTCAACAGAGTTGCAACACCTACATGCCAGTTCATTGGACTCACCCAGAACAACTAACAAGGAGATGATGATGGACAACGAACATCCCAAGGAACAGAGAGTTTCTACAACTGCCAGCAAGATAGTCCCATCCATTTGTCCAATGGGAGCTAAGCCCCCTCTCAATTACAGGGGGAGAGGGCATCACCATCTCAGAATCCTCAGGATTGGGGAAAGAATGATGGACTAGAGTAGACATACTGTTATTCTGTTATATTCTACTATAGACTTATTGTGATTCTAGCAATGGAAGAACTTTTATCATTGATATGGAGGCAGTGGCCCCTGGCAGTTCTGAGGGGAGGGAGAGGGAAAAACAGGTGTAATATGGGGGCATTTTCAGGACTTGGGATTTGTCCTGAATGACATTGCAATGACTGATACAAACCATTATGTATCTTGTCATAACTTACAAAATTCTGCAGGAGATAGTGTAAACTACAAATGTAATCCATGCTCAGTGGCAATGCTCCAAAATGTGCTCGTCAATTATAACAAACATACCACACTAATGAAGGATGTTGTTAATGTGGGAAAATGGGAAAATATGGGAGGGGTACAGAGTGGGCATATGGGAATCCCCTGTATTTTTTATGTAACATTTATGTAATCTAGGTATCTTTTTAAAAATTATAAACCGAATACACTATATTAAAAGTAACCCGGAAGTAATCCAATAACTTACAAAGTAAGAACAATTAGATTTCTAAGAAACAGCAAAGGAAAAGCAACAATATTTTTAAAGTACTAAGAAAAAATTCAATCCAGAGTTTTATGCGTAATTCCTTTTTGATTCTCTCTTTACCACTTATATAAGCACATTAAAAGAACTTCTGAAGACTATGTTTTAGAAAAGTGGAAAATGATTGCAAAATGAAAGTTGGAGATTATATTAAAAAAGAAAGAAAAGGAAGGAAAAAATAGGAAGCAAAGAAATTGCTCTTTGAAACTGTTCTGTGTAATCTCTTTTGGAAGATGACTTTACCTCTTCCCCCGTATGTGCCTTTACATCTGACACTATGGAGACCTAGACAGAAAGAACAATGCTCACTAAATTAGGTATGTATGCTAAAATAAAGTTTGTCAGCCATGCTACACAACCCTCATCGATTCTATGGCTTGCTCACCACCATAGATATGTTTTCATTAAATCCACATCCATGCAATTGTTATTCCCAATTCCCTTTTCCTTCATAGCATTCTACTGTATATGCATATCTCTAAATCTTCCCTGTCATGTCTAAGCAAAAGCTCACCTGCCTCTAGAGCTCATTTCTTTTTCATTTCAAGAGTGTTCTGTGCCAAATTCAATTTGATTCCTAGTACTAAACATTTCTCAACCCTACTTTATCCTCTCAAGTGGTCCCTTCTTATTTAAGTTATCTTTTTTCATTTTAAAACTAGTTATCTTTCTGTTTCCTTTACTTATTTATTATTTTTATTCTTTTTTTGTAGCCAAGCTCTACAGTGGTTTAGCCCATTACTCCAATTTTCTTCACACACACAAATAACCTCTATAGCAAGTTTTTTAGTCCTACCCACTAAACTAGAATTATTTAAGATCATCCAACTCTGCTCAATAAATCTAACACTTTTAAATGGTTTGTACTACTTTCCTTTTGTACTATATTTCATTCTTTCAATGACCCTTCTCTGTTATTAAAAATAAACACACAAAATAGAAACTAACAAATGCCCAACTGCACTTTTATTACACTTTTTTTTCTCATTGGTTTCTCTTCTCAGTATCCTATCATGTACCTGTGAGAGTATTCAAAAGTCAGTATATGTCAGGAATTTTATAGAAGTGTCTTCACCTTGAGAAAAGCTGTGTAAGATAATCCTTAAGTTCCTTTTCAACTCCTGAATTTTCTGATTCTTTATATTTGTATTCATCTGTATGTCTATGAGATTAGGAAATACTTGAAAATAACACTTAATTCATAGGCTTATTGTGTACATTAAAGAGATATGTGTATAAAGTCCATGGCACATATTAAGCATGCAATAAATGGTAGATATGACTATTACTGTTATGGAATGTCAAATTCATAAATGGATATTAACTAATTCCTTCTTTTGTTGTTGATCACTTTTAATATGCCAAAATATCATGTGTCCAATTTTCAACACACCAATTATCTCCATCCGGGGTTGTATAATATTATCTAGTAAACTCAATGAATTGTTCTGTCTTCCAATTTTTAAAAAGATATACTGTAAAGGCCTTTTGAAACAGATAAAGCATAGCATCAAAGTAAAATAACTGTAAGTAATTATTTATGTTAATGTTGGTATTTAATATTGGCAGAGCAGTTATTGATTCCCATTTATTTTCTATTTTATTCATGACATATTTATATTATGGCATTAATTGCTTATGATTCCATGTATTCTACAGTCCCAGACATATTGAACTATTATTAGCAATATTCTGAGTGCCTCTGATTGACTAAATGGACCAGATGCTGATCCACTTAACAGCAGTAAGGCCTTCAGCACACTTTTCCCCATTTCTTGATTAATACTTCATACACGACTGATTCAAACTCTTTCTAAAGTCAAGATAAATTGCATCTAATGCTTTTCCCTGATTTACTGTCCCATTATTCTGTCAATAGAAAGATATCTGCTACCACTGTGACAGATTGTGTTCTTTATAAAGCCCTGCATATTTCCCAGTACATCATTCTAGGCTAGGTGTTTGAAAATCGGTTTTTAGATTTTTTCCCCAGATTTTGTTAGTGCTGTAATTTCAAGAGTGAAACTCTTGTGCCTTTTTAAGAATTGGGATCCAAGAGCTCTCAGAGAAACTAACTATTCTTTCTATACCGTGTGCTAATAAATTTTAACATCTTATTTAAGCAATCTTCAAAGATTATTTCCTTATTTCTTTTTTTTGTTCACTTTCACAAATTCTGGGCTGCCTATTCCAGTTTTCCAATAACAATTAACCCTTTCTATAAGGATTACAGGAAAGTGCTAAAATTTTCATTTTTAACTAAGCATAGCATTACTTTCCTCTACATAAAGAACAGCATTCCTTTATTTTTTTCTCTTATCGTAATGCTTACAGAATGACTCCAACCCATTGCATCTCTTTCTTTACTTGAATTTTCTATTTTTCCCCTTAAAATGATATCACTACCTTTATTTCTTGAATTAGTTTTGCCATGCCAGTCGTTTTTGGCAAATATTCTTTCATTCCTTTCAATTGAGCTTTAAAAACAAAAAAATGATGAAGTAGCATAGTTTTCTATAGGAAACACCAGAAAATGACCTATTAATTGAAATCATACACTTTAATTTTCATCCTGATATTCATTTAATTATTTTTTATTTATATGTGTTTTATATTTAATAATTATATTTATTTTATTCCTACCTTATTCCATAGATGAATTCCAGGTGGCTTACATAGGTACATAACTTAGCAAGAGAAATTAAAAATGTTTTAATATGAGACAAAGGTAAAATAAATTTGGGAAAGAATAATAACGCCAGAATCACCTTAGACCAAAATGGCTGCTTTGTAAGAAGTTTCAGATTTGAGCCTGTGCTTCTAGTAGCCAAGACAGAACAGAAGACCAACACATTATATATGTTCTTTCCTCAATAGATTTGACAAAAGTGATTAAAAATATTTCTTTTAAAAAATAAATAAAAATAAAAACAAAGAAATAAAAAATAAGTATATTTTTTCACTATAAGTACCCTTGGTTGGATATTTTATGTTGTTATTTCAACTATCAAGTTACCAATCTTAATATTAATATCCCATGACAAAAGGCTAGATATTCAGCTGATATACATTGTCGAATTATTGAAATACTTAAATTTATTTGTTTAAAATCCTAAAAATTCACAATTCCTGCTAAACTAATGTTCACAAGGGTTTCAAACCTCCAAGTAGCCAGAACCCTAAAGTGATCTTCCACAATTCAGAGCTATGTGATAAATTCTTGGTCAAACCCCTGGGCAGTCAAGAACTATGACCCATAGTAGCATAGGTTATAGCTACATATATATTATCAAAGTTTATAATTAAGGATGGCACTAAAAGTGCTCCACAACCAGTAAGGAACAAACACATATGAACTTAGCGTAAGGATATTAAATAATATTGGCTGTCATCCACAATGCTAAGCATCATCATTTTATGATCATCTTCATCATCTTTATCATCACCATCATTGTGTATTTTATTAAGTCCTTATTATGTATCAGCCTTTATCCTGAGCTCTTCATTAAATATCTGTCTAATATATGAAAGATCTTGGATTGGAACTTATCTTTCTGACTCCAGAGACCACACTCTTAATCAGTTATCTCAATTGCATCCCAAATGAGAAATGAATGAAACAAAAAGACAACATATGCCTCACCTCCATCTGTACCTTAGTGAAAAAAATCTAAATATAGTTAGAGTTCAAGACTAAGAAACTGAGCTGTTTTTATTCTAATATTTGTAAAAAAAACTTAGCCAAAGTTTTTAGAGTGGATTTTGTTCATCTCAAGTGAAAATACTAAACGGAATTGCTGGGTAGCCAATTTCATTCCCTTGTAGACATATGTGTGGGAAGGATAGCTGTAGAAAGTTACTTTGAGAATATTTTGAAGAAAATATCAGCGTTCTATGGGATTCTTCCTGAAAATCATTCCATGTTATCAACAAAGGGTAGGAGTTAATGTTAAATTTTTACTATTTCTGGGTATAAGCAAGTAATTCAGGCACTAGGTCTATAAATCTGGTCCTTGTCAAATGCAATAAATTTACCAGCAAATATCATTTCAACAAGGAAAAATTTGTGCTTATGGTAATTTGATTCTAAATATAAAATCTCTATCTTAAAAGAGGACAATTTGGGAATCACCACTGCAAATGCTTGACCTGGAGATAGTGATGGATTTTAGAAAAAAAAAAATTCCATAACTTAAAATGTAGACCCAGTAATAGTATTTTGTAGCTTTCACATTTTTGTGGCCTTTTTATGACCATTACAAATCTCAAACTTTCCATTTGCCTGGTTAAGGTTTTAGTCTTGTCAACTTCCTTTTCTCCATCCACAGATAAAGATTGGATTTTCCAGTGTGTTTGAGTTATAGGCATATTGAACCAGGCAGTAACACAAAGAAAAATGTTTCAGTGCTCTTTTGGGGTTCAGTACTTCTCATTCATTTATCATACAACAATATTTATTGAGCACCTATAGTTTGCATTTTTCTTTAGAGGGGCTCCATAAATTAAAAAATAAAATACTTGGACATATCATTTGCTTCCTTTACATATCTTTTTTGTTCATTTTCTCCTGTTTTGATTCTGTCTACAGAGATTCATACATAACTAGGAACTTAAGCCAATTTTAGTTTTATTATGAGCAGATATTTCCCACGTATTTATGAAAGATTCTAACCAATGAGTAATTTTACTCAATGATCTTTATTTTAAAAAGGAGAATACACTATTAATAAATATATTTCTAAATGTATAGTAAAGATATAAAACATATAGTGGACAAGTCTGCTTCTGTTTTAAAAATAAATAAAGATGGCATGCCTATGTAAAGTTTTGGAATGTAGTATATATTTCTCAGTATTATCTTAAGTGTTAGTATTTTATAGGTGAATAATTTCAGGATAAGAAATTTTACAAAAAATTTTTAAATTTAAATATGGAAATTTTCATTATTTAGAATTGAATTCCAAACAGCATACCCTCCATGACACATGTGAACAGTTAATAAACTTGTGTGGAAATATACTAAATATGTTATGAACATTTTAGCTGTAACAATAGACCTCAGATCTGAGGAATGTAGCTAGCATGCCAATAACACACTTGTAGTCATTTCCATATCTCTAAATTTTTCATGAAGAAGCATATTATGATCACAGTGTTTCAAGTATCAACAGAGAGATTAGTGGTTTGGTGCCATTATTTTTCACTCAGATAACATAAGAACAAGGTTTTAGTTGGTTGCCAGGTTATTTATTTATTTATTTATTTTGGCTGTATCTACCAGATTGTCAATATATAGAGACCTTGAGTTTATGAATATTTCTTATGAAAAGAAAAAAAATTGCCACTCTTCTCATGAGTACACAAACACTAGATTCTATGTTAAAGGGATAGTATTTCGATGTTGTCCCTGAAACTCAAACCAAACTCAAATATCATTTTCTCTATCAACTTTTTATATTGCTTTTAAAGTATCAAATAGAAGTTTACTTTTAGTTCTCAATAGACATTTTACTGGAATAATATATTACTTCTTCCACTTCCTACCCACCCCCAACCAGGATCACTGTTAAAATTTCTGGGGCCATGTTTGTTCAGTCATCATAATAGTGATTACACTGCTGACATTTTATGGACAGGAAGCAAGGATTTTAGATGTCTGCAGTGTTCATGAGAGTCTCATAAAATGAGGACTAATATTCAGTGGGTTAACTTTAATACAGCTCTTAAAATACTCCTTTAAAAGTGGATAAATAACAGCTTCTCTGAGCCTCCTAAGTGCACACCTCTACCAGGCTCCTCAGCCCTCCAGCATTTAACAAACTACTTACTTAATGGTTCCTATCTGGCCAAACAGGGATTTTCTATACCTAGCACCAGCAATATGACTGGTGTCAATTATGACTGTATAAAATAAATGTTTTGAATATCCACCCATCGAAAGTTCTGTAATGACTCTCAAAGGTCTTGCCATTCCAAACATATGCTTTAACTTGGGTTTTCTGTGATGAATTTTATTAATATGTTCCATGGTAGAACATAAAATAATTTATAAATGCCACTATATGTATAAATACCACCCAAGACATATGTATAAATATGGTACCTCATTTCTTTCTCTACTTCAAGAGCAGGGTGCCTTGGCCTGTTAGTTCTTCAAGTGGAATTATTTTGCTCTTTCTCTTCTAATATTTATTTAATATAGATATATTTATCTAATTATACTTATAAGTGTATGTTATTACCTACTATAATTTTTAGTTTTATTATAGTATCCACCGATGCCACTATATTTTTCTCTCTCTAATTTTTCACGCAAAAGGTTTTTATCTTCTTCTGAATCTAAATGTATGCCTTATAAGTGGATGAAAGCATCTGACTACATTTTTCCCTTCTAGTGTACCCATGCATGATTATGCTCACATTAAAATTCATTTTAATTTTTTATAAATTACTTCTCTTTTATGTTTATATTAAGTATAGGGCACTATAACTTTTTTCTATAATAATATTTGGATATAAAGTATATTATTTATTAATTGTATTTTCCCGTTAATAAATGAGGCATTATAAATTGCAAAAAAAAGGAGAGGCACTGAGTCTAATAGGGTTGAGCACTACTAGTAGAACTTTTTATTAAAAGTCCAAGCTCTTTCAAATTATATATGTGAAATAAAAGATTACCTACATGCCCAAGAAGAATCTGATTTCCTCTCTTCTGAAGTCTTTTCAATAATAACAGTCAATGCTTTTTACATTACCTTTTACTATTTGCCAAGTACTACTGTAAGCATTTTACTTATGTTAATCCGTTCAGTCCTCACAACAATCTTATGAGGCAGCTTTTCTTCATATTCTTATGCCCATTTAATAGATATGAAACTGAGGCATAGCTAAGGTCACAGAACTGGAAAGCAGTTGGTAAAATACACAGATAGAGATAATTTTAAAAAACACAAGGTTAGATCCCTCCTCAAGACATTTGATAAATACTGAATGTGTAAAGAGCAGGAGTATGAAGACTTAAGTGAAAACCTCAGGGAAAATAAAACAGAATGGAGTTTCCTGAAGTACTTGGGGAGCAACAACCTTCCAGTGGGTCCTGAGATCTCCGTATGAAGCAGAAAGCCCGCGAGTGGTGGCGAATTGCTACTGAAGATCTGCAGTGGTTCACATAGGTGCACTTGCTAAAAACTGATTATCCAAGATGGTTCCCTCACAGAGTGAGGATACTTTGAAATGAATACTAGTTATATAAAAAATAAGTCTATGCCTTTCTGTTCCCACTGAATTATTGTTGTTTTTCTGAAGCTTTCTAAATACTTTGTGTTTACTTCTTTTCTTTTTCCTTTTTTATCCTTTCCTACTCCTACACATATTGTATGTACTGAAAAATAAGATTTAGTTATTTGCAGATGAGGGGAAAAAAACTTAGATTTGTTATTTTTTTATGCCCCACCAATGTTACAAGCACTTAAAATACATTAACTAAATTTACCCCAAAAAAACAGTATAAGGTGCATGCTATTATTATTCTTTTTACATGGATGTAGGGACTCAGGCATAGGCAGATGAAGTAATTTCCAAGCAAATAAGTGGCAAAATTAGGATTCAAGCCCAGGAAATCTTATTTCATGGTCCATGCTCATAAACAGTATCAAACACATTAAAATCCCACAAAAGTCTGAACGGAGTTGAGAGGAAAGAGAAAATTCTAATGCGTAGAATCAGTTAGGAAAGAAATACATAGAATCACAAGCTCACGAATAAATGAGCTTCACCCCTTATAAGTAAAGATCTTCACTCCACATGCTGTAGATTTTGTCTATTAACCAAAGTTTATTTCATCCATGTCCCTTTAAAGCCAGAATATGTACTGGATATTCAGTCAGTAAGCTTTCAGTCAAATACAGAGCAATACTTTTTAAAGATATTTAAATCATACATTCTCAATTGGAATATTTATTTTGCCAATTATTTCGCTGCATGACATTGGACAACTTACCTAGTCTCTCTGAGAGTTCTGGTTTTCTTATTCCTAAAATGAGAGAAATAACCTTACCTAAAAGATTTGTTACAGAGATTTAACAAAGTAATGAAAAAAACTCCTTTAGCCCATTACCTGTCAAAAGTATCCAATACCCAACAGCTATGTTAATATATGTATACAGATAGATACATAGAGAGAAAAACAATGATTTGCTAATGGAAGAAATATCAATAAAACTATATAACACCTTTTAAATGCAATGTATTATAGTATGCTTTTCCTCTGGAGAAATAGAGAAAAAGGTTTGGTTGTATAAGTTAAAACAGTTTTCATATAAACAGTATGTTTGGAACGATGATGCTTTTATACCATGATAATCATACTTTCCATGTATGTGTGGGATACTCTTTATGCTGGTTAATAGAGCCGTAGCTAACAAATTAGTGGGTTTGATAGAAGCAAAACTGCTAGATATAAATATGACTATGAAAGCATAATTTCATAAAAAATGAATTGAGAACACTCTCTCAAACTGCCTTGCTTTGTTTCAAAATAATTGCCTCTCATTTTACTTCTTTTTTTCCTGAAGAAGCTAAAAAATGCAATACAAGATGTTACATGAGTATTTTCAGAGAATACCAATGTCTGAAAATGAAATTTAGTCCATTTTTCTGTATTTCAGCATTGCTTTCATATTTTTGTCATGTTTATTGTTTCAGAGGGAGAGTCTACTGTATAGAGGCCTTGCTATATGTCAGATATTGTGCTAGATAATATAGATGCAGCAAATTTGATGTATCTATAACCTCAGCCCTCAAGGAGATGAAATGCTTATAAAACTGGGTTGGAGGGAGGTCCATGGAAGAGTTAAGTAGGATGCATTTGGGGCATTACAAAGAAAATACATCCAAGTCATCAAGGAGGAGTAAAAAAAGGCAAAGTATCAGACAGGAAGAACAGTGTTTATTATAAACCTCTCTCCTTTCAGGAGTTTTTAGAAACCTTTTAACTTGAGTACATTCATTATTACTACTATTAGGACTAGCTCTTTCAGACTTAATTTGAGCAATTGTGGCTTAGAAGAGTGAAGAAAAGGCTCATTGAGTTATTCACTTCTTCTTGGTCCTCAAGGGGAGAAAAGTCCCGAGGAAAATTAGTAATTAACTTTGTTCACTTGCCTGAAGTGTTCCATTTGCCAGGTTCTGTCTAATAAATATGTTGGGTTACCCTTTTAGGATCTTTGGTCTGTATGAAAACAGAGCTCTTGCTTGAGCATATTTTGTATATTACAGCCAGTGGCTACTCCCAAGCTGCTTATCTCTTAATTAGGGAACTTATTTGAATACACTAAATAGGATATATAAAGGATTCTATTTTTGTAAAGATGTCTTATTAAATTTAACTCTTAGGAGAGTTGAAGAAAATTCTCACATGGTAGATTTTACCACATAAAATATTAAAACTTTTATACCACTACCAAAATTATAAACAAAAAGAAAATAGCACATTGATGGAATATTTTGCAAGAAATTGACAGATGAATAATTAATATCCTTAATAAATAGAGATCAAATAAATCAATGATTAAAGTTTTAAGCACACTAAGGACACAAATAGACAAATCAATATTAAACATAAGAAAAATATTAACAGCTTTAGTAATCAAAGAAATAAAGATTATAGAAAATTACATATCTTTCATTTACGTAATTAGACATTTTACAAAATGTTAACCCTCAATGTAACCAAGGGTACAATATAATGATCACCGTCAAATCTAAAATGGAAGAATAATTCAGTTAAAAATAGTTTAAAAGGCAATTTTATAATATATCAAGAAGATTTTACTTGTTTATTCATACATTCATTTCTTCATTCACTTATCCATCCAACAAGTGTTTAATGAAAGCTTAATGAGTTTTATCAGACTAGAAATGCTACAGTCAGTATGGCAAAAAATTTCACCTGACACCATGAAGCTTAGAGTTTAGTGGAGAAAGCAGATGTTTTTAAAAAATCTAAAAAAAAAAAAAAGTCGTTCTTATTGTGATTGCTTTGTAAAAGGAGTAGAGATGGCTTTAACCTTGTCTGGGTTGTCAAAGAAGGGGAAGTAAAGTTCAAGCTAAGACTAGAAAGATAAGCAGGTATTAACTAGATGAAGGGAGGGTGACTCATTCCCTTAAACACAAGAGCATAACTGAATCCTGTAACACTGAAGGACTTGATGAACTCAGGTAGATGAACAAGGCCAGGGCAACTGAAGCAAAGAAAGCTGCAAAGAGGAGTTGGGTGCTGTGAAATCCTTTGAAGGTCAGTGACAGGCCAAACAGGGCATTTGGAAACCCAGAGATTCATGGCAAGTGAGCCCAAGAACCCTGAGAGAAAAAAATCCCTGAGTCCCTAAGTTTGGTAAGTCTTGTTGCCTGTGAGGAATGATGTGGGAACACCCCATGGACATGGAAACAAAACATATTTTCCTACTTGATAACTATTATTTAGATATTATTTAGAGGGCCAATGAATGTTTTTTAGCTAAAATCCTCTGGGCACCTATATATCTATGCAGAAGAAAAATCAGGTGATCCTTCAACAAAAAAGCCACAGAGGCACAGAGAGTACATCTAAATGCACTGGGATGTGAGCAAATGAGAGGAGAGTATAAGAATATGGTGCTTTGGCAAATGCAGAACCGTGTTTTTTTTTAGGGGAAAAAATGGGATCTTAAGGACTATTTCAAAATAATTTTGGAATGCCATTGAGTTGGAACTTGGTGTGCACGCATTGATGAGGACAAAGCCTGGTCAAGCTGTGAACTATTATTGAAGGGGAGAGTCGCTGGGTAGGTGGGGCCTGGTGGTCTCTGAGAAGAGGCGTAAGGTCTGGGCTGATTGATGCTGGGTCGAGGAACACATCCTGCTGGAGAATTGCTTTCTTCAGCCTATGCTCGAGTCAGTATCTTGGTTCTTTAAATGAATTAGTGGAAAACTGTATTGTAAAAAAAAGCTTGATACCTGCAATTAACAAACTAAGATTTAACTGGGTCAAAGGCTTCTAAAAATGGTAAATGGGAGAGGGTGTGGAATGTTTATGCACTGCCAACTGTTCTATTTTAGAGCATGGATATTATACTTTCCCCTAATATTTTATTTTGAAAATGACGTATTCTGAACTACTTTCTTTATCCTTGGCCAGATGGCCCTTTTTCTGGCATCTATCAACTACAAACAGTGCCTGATTTGAAAATGGTATATTTTTACCCTATCATGTAGACCTTTGTAGATGAGCCTGGATTCCAAAGTACCATTTATAACATAACCTAATGCCTTTGACTCCCACCCATAAGAAAAAGATTTAGAAGTTCTAATACTCAGGTTCCAAATAACCTAGTTGTAGTTGGAAATTGCCTGTAGCTAAATGCTTTACTAGGCTATGAAAAAAAGAGAGAAAGAAAAATATGGGTAAGAATAATTTAGAGTTGTACAGAAAAATTGCATTTTAACGATCACATATTAAAAGCCTGTACAGTAATAAAGTTTTAAAATAGAACAATTAACACTATTCAGTCAGTCATCATGTATGACTTGTCATTTTAAAAATATATCTGCAAGCCTTTCCAAAAGTCTAGCATCTTTTCTTTCAGAGGGTTGCTTTCAAATCTTCTATAAGAAAAGTGATCCATACTTTTCTGAGTGCAATTCAGTCTTCAATAAAAGCACATCCTAGGGAGGATTTTTCTGTTCAATGTTAGAAATGAAAGTTTGGATATTTTCTTATGGTGACTGCCCAAAACATTTGATTTTGAATTAAGTGTTATTTTTTTCCTCTCAATATCTGGAGATATAGAGATAGATAGATAAGATAGATAGATGATAGATAGATAGATAGATAGATAGATAGATAATAGACAGATACAGAGTTATACATATTTATCTTTTATGATTTCTTTTCAAGTTATGCTTGTGTGTTTTCTCTGTAATTATATATAGAAAGAGATCAGAACTGTGTGAGTTAAATGACTAGGAGAACTCCGATATTTATTTGTTATAGAAGTTCAATGTCAAAAGTCACAGAGCAATTAAGTCCCTCCTTCCATCCTTGACTGTTTCCAGTCGTAGTGGTAGGCTGTTCCTCACGGAGGAAGACCAAAATGGATGTAAGGCAATTGTTCCTTTCAACCACTGTCAACACACAGACCCTCCTGAACTGAAACCACAAACATATATATCTTAGGTTTCCAGTTCCAGTTCCCATTATTTTACAGTTGAGTTCTCCCAATCATTGTATTCAGGACTCTGGTTTGCATTCAGAATGAGAAAACCAGAGATATGAAAGAGTGACAATTCATTCATTTAAATCACATCTCTGAAACGAACATTGTCAACAAAGTATTCAGGCACAGCCTTAAGAAAGCATTGAAAAGGCAAAACACTAGGGGTTTTAAGATTCATAGTGTCAACTAAATAGGAGGTGGTACTGAATATAGGAGTTTTTACTGAGAAGGAATTGATGGCTTGGAAGTATGATCTGCATGCAGGCTAAGTGACACCTTAAACAAAGAAAGCTGCTACGCTTAATTTGAACAGATTCCATGACCGTGTGTTGGTATTATGAACTTGTTTATAGTAATAACACTAATGCATCTGCTCCATCTTTGTGCGGTTACCTAGGCTACATTGCTTGACACCACCATTCTGTATTAACCCCCATCTGCTGGGCTCTGTCTGTCATTTCTTTCACGATAACATAATGTGACAGAGGCTTCATTTACCTAACTTATCTTGGCAACTTGTACTTCATTAAAGTGAATCCTGCAAGCATCAGTTAAAGCTTTCTTATCTGGCCATGCATAGCTAAGCTTCATAAATCATTCTTTCACTTTTCATTTTGCAGCTTCTGGAAAGGTAACATTATTGAATTCAGATCACTGGGAAAGAGCAGTACTAAAACGTTTATTGACCAGCTTTTAAGCACTGAGCTCTGCTTTGAATGCAGGCAGTAATAGGAACCAATGCTGTTGAATTTAAAACTCAAGTCACTAATATGGTTTATACAGTGCCATAAATACCTCTTGATAGCAGCCACTTTAGCAAGTTGGTACCAATCTAGTGAAAAAAATATTTTTGACCCTTGATTCCTTTTCATTACTGTCTTACCTTCTTTACCTTGTTTGTGCTAATTTAAAAAGTTATCATCATATACCTACCACCACCAACTCTAAACACTGTAATGAGTAGGTAAAAAGTCCACTTTCTATTCATTCCTTTGTATACTTTGCACTTGACTTTACAAAGATTGTGCTTCCAGATTCTTCATTCTCTGAATCAATGGCTGGAACATCCTCAGCAACATATTATGGGCCAAATTGGCCTTTTACTAAAAGGCAGCAAGGACAAATCTCTTATCCCATCGGTTTGTATGCATATTTCTGGAAGCATTATCAGTTTACACTTGCAAATTTATAGTCTTTCTTTGAGAGCATTGAAGATTTGTCACCATAAAAAAGGGAAGGACCTTGAAAGCTGAACTTCTATAAGGTGTGTTCTTGTGGGGAAAATAATTATTCTCAGGTATTTAATGCATTACTCTGGCCAAACATGAAATACTTTATTGCACTCTTTCCCCCTTGCCCTGAAGCTCTTGATATCAAGTATTTTAGATGAGTACATGACAAGCAATTATGGTTTATTTACTCTGGGTCATTTAGGTGAAACTCTATTTTCTGCCTTATATGTGTCAAGTCAGCTATAATATATTTATATTTTTATTGACAAGATGAGTGGAAATAAGATTTTTACTAAGTTTATTTTTGAAAATGCAAACAACTATAATATGACTAAAGTAAATCTCTGAAATGATAGCTTGGAATCACTTTCCCTTTTAATCTAAATAATATAATTAATAAATTCATATGACTTTAGAGCTAGAGATATGCTTATAGAAGATCCTGCTCAGTTGATTTGTTTTACTGAGTAGGAAACAGGCTCTTAGTTTCAATGATTTGCCCAAGCTCATAGAGCAAGGGAATGGCAATAACAGAAATCAAACACCAGGATTCTAGCAACAATTACAGAGTTCAGAAATAGCTTAGTTGTATGTGTTATATGTACAATAATTTTCTTCTAAAATGAGCATTTGATAAGGAATATCAAGTGTATACATGTATATTTGTGATAGATTTTTGTTTCTTTTTTTTTTTTTTTTAAAGATTTATTTATTTTATTACATAT